>VDFB02192125.1:0-18267 GCA_007258455.2 Sequoia sempervirens
GCTTCTACTGCTATTTCATGCATTGAGATTGAATTAATTAAATAAGGGTAATATTATTTATTAAAATATTAGATTAAATTGTATTTAAATATTTAATTATTTAATTTATTTTTTTTAAAAGTCATGAGTTTATTAAATGTTAATTAAATAATAAATTGTGTTTATTATTTCAATTAACTCACCGGTTGAGGATAATTATCAGAATAAATTATTTAAATTAATTGGATAATATGCTTTACAAGTAGAATTGTAAAAATAGGAATTAAAACAAAAACATATTGAAAATAGAAAAATAAATAAATAAAAGAATAGAAAAAGATAGAAAGGAACGGAATTGAAGGATGCACAATCTTGAATTACTGTCGAAAGGAAACTTACTATTTTTGTGAGGGTTTGAATGGATTTTAAGTGATTTTTTTTGCTTAAAAAAAAAAAAAATACGGTCTATAGTGTGTCCTCTTCATCCTGGAGCAAGGAAGATAGAAAGATGGATCTTTTCGGGGTGAATCAGGGATGTTTGGAAGTATTGGATTGCTGTAGAGTTCGTTGAGAAGATTGGAGCCGAGAGTTGGATTTAGGAGAGCTCAGCATCAAGGTCTCAGCTCAGTCAAACGAAATCAGGTTCCCTTCTCCAAATTTTGTCTCTGCTAATGAAAAGAAAGTTGCATGGTAGATAGAACAATATATATTCATTAAAGTATTCTAGTTGATATAATTTTAGTAATTGCTTGTCCCATGGCGGTGATAATCATCCCTCTCTATGTTCATATTTCACTCTGCGAAGATTGATGCTACTGGGTGTATTAAGTTTGCCAACGAAATTAGATTGGAAGTTCCGTTAAGCTGAAATTTTTTTGACATCCTTATTCCCTATGTATGGCTTTTAATTCATTTTACATTGCCTCTTACCTTGTTTTTTATTTGGTGATTCGCTATTAGAATAATGTTATTCCTTCTAAAATAGTTCTGTAAGTTCCTTTTAGCCGAACTCGTGGGTACTCCCAGCGCCTTTTCTTTCTATAATTGAATTCTCTGGAATAGTGGGGATATGGTAATCAGTTTTCTAGGCTGTAATATACTCCTTGCCCAAATGGCGATACGATCTAACTGTAGTAATTAGCAATTTGGGACTGCACTAAAACTAAGGTTCTGAGAATCAGGTATTGCACTGCTACTAAGAAAGGCTTCCACTTCAATTATAATACTTCTGAATTAGTGATAGAAACAACAAACCCGCTTTTCTAATCTCCAAACATGAACTGTAACAAAATATATCGACTGAAATATAAACATAGCAGGATTAATGAATTTGTGTTCCTCACATCTGACAAATTAGCAGTTACAGATCTGAAACAAAAGAACATCACGTTTTCTTGATTATAGATTAATTTGTGGGTGTCGAAGTTTATTTTAATTGATGGATCAGAGACTCATGTGGGCAGCGAATTTTCTTATCAAATCTAGTTATTATTTAATGCCCTCGTACGTATCTTTCATGCTTTATCAGTGTTGTTTTTGTTTAGTGCAAATTCCTTTTTAGCGCCTAGTCTGCCAGCCTAATCGGCTTTATCCTTGGCAACTGAAGTCTCTCCCGAGTCACCAGCGTAGCTCTCTCTTCCTTTTCAGACTCTTTCATTGCTATAGATCGACTGTGGGATTTCATCATTTGTACCACATGGTTGATGTGCTTAGAATCCTTGGATCTAAAGGAAATTTCCTTAACATAAATTCTGTTAAGGAATTTCAATGTTGGTATGTAGTTGGCATTAAATTCAACGCTTGGAGCATTAAAAATTATCCTTATAAAGAATTCCCTCCATCTTGTTGACTTGTAACACTCTTGGTGGTGGCTATATGAAAAGGAACCATGATGCCATATTTAAGTACCAAGAACAATCAAGCATTTTGCATCTTCTATCTTTTCACTTTGCATCCTTCCAATATCAACGCGATTTACGTACTACGATTTCACAAATTTCCTCTTTCTTTATCTTGAAGGACGGGTATAAACTTTCTCCACGGCTCTTATTTTGGCATGGGCATGGAGTGCATCCATGCGCACCTATTGATCAACTTTATAGGTAGTGCAATAAGGATTACTGACATGTGAAGGTGTGCAGTTCTCGGTCACTAAACCTGCATAAGACACCTTTGATGCCTTTGTCCACGGCTGTGTGCTCCTATTGCAATGCTATCACTGTCTAGTTCTTGCTTTGGAAAACTTTTGAGGCCTCCTCTCATTCTGGTCGGTGCCCTTTCTAAGTCCAGTGCACCCTACTGCTGGAAATATTTAGCCTATATTCTTATATGACCGATGATATATGTAATGCACCTCTTCCGTAGTCTTACCTTCTTCCTGTTTGCATGATAGTTATTGTGGAATTTATATTAATCCTTTTCATCAAATCCATTTGCATTCCTTTAGAGATTCTTTGAAACAGCTTTATCGCGGGTTTTGTCTCCTCATAACGACATTTAAATATATCTCATCATATACTACAACCTCATCATCTAAATAACATAATTATCCCTTTGTTGTGATGCTTCATGGGTGTCTATATACTCCTATTTCCTTATCGGATTCTATTGGTAGTCGTATATATCCCTTTATCTTAAGTCTCATTGTTATATCCAAGCCACCTATTCTTCATATATCTTAGTTTGATTTTAAACCGATTTACGTATACCAGGTAAGTATATGTTCATTTCATTACAATTTGAATGAGGATATTAAATTTAAAGAACCTCATTTCATTATATTTCTTTATCATGTTTTGCTAATAGTTAGATGAGAAAAGTTCTAAGTGTTTATGGAGGGGTTAAGATAAAAGTAATTGGTTAGTTAAGTATTTTTTTGATTTATTACTAGGAATTGTGCTTGTGAGTTAAAGGGTTAGACAAGCGATATGTATTATGATTTTAAATACAAAGTAGATTTTGTTTGAAAGTTAATAGAAGCATTGAGTTGTTTAATGATTTCTTTAATTATTCTAAAATGATTTTTGTTGTAATAAATATATAAAATGTAGTGTTTATTTTAAATGATTTCATAATGAGCGAATAAGAATAAGGTAGTGATTACCGTAAATGACTCAGTCATGAATGAATAAATGGTCTAATATAATATCCATTATTTGTTGGTTGACTTAGTTATTATAAGATGATAGTTATGCCCCTTACAATTGAGTTAGGAGAACAAGGTAAGTGAACCTTAATAAGATAATCCCTTGCTGGTTAAGGTCTGGTTTACATTTTATCTTAAACAAGGATTATGTAGTAGATTCTTCCAGATCAACTAAATATACATCTAGTATTATTATACAATTGTTATGTTTTGCATTCATTATAGTATTAGGTGGTTTTAGGGTCGTTCATAATCGGTAAAGGACATTATTGTGAAACCCGCTAGGGTAGAAAGTTCGTAGCTCTTAGTTTATCTTTATGCCATACTTATAGTGGATAAAGAACTAATTAGGAGAATATTATTATACAAATGTAATTTTAATGGCTTGCTTACGTTTTCACATAGATTTTTATAAATGAAAAATTAAATAAAATGCTAATGTAAATCATGTTCTTGCTTAATTTCTCAATATTAAATATGAGTAGCGTTGTATTCTTTTGTAAATTATTTAATAGATGAAGCACCAAATTTTGAGAACACTTGTGGTTGTTGTCATGATTGATTCCTATATTGGAGTAGGCTATTTTTATTTTATTTTTGCAAGGATATGCTTACCTAGTTCTTCAGTCTTCGGCTTCACCTAAGTGGGTGGCAGACGCCTTAGAAAACTGTCTAGGGTGATGGACCCTAGAAAGGGTTGCATACCCACTCTTCTAGTATGTAATTTAGTTTGGGTCACATAATGCGTACGAATATAGGTTTGAGTTTAGCGTGTATCTGTGGTATTGTGTTACTTTGTGTTTGGGTAGATTCCTCCTTGAATGTCTTATGAGTGAACCCTTGGTTGGTCAGTCAATGAGTTGGAGCAGCTCAAGTTGTTGAACTACGGTGCCTCTGCGAATTATATACGTAGGCAAGGCCATCGAGTGATGAGCTCTCGAGGCATTAGGTCGGGCCCCTAGGACTGTTCTTCTGAGTCTTGTTTGAGTCTTGTCATTTATTTTCGGTAACGTAAAAAACTACCATTGATTTATATCACTCCTTTTAGTGATCATGTGTTAACTATCTTTGATCTAATGTGTGTGCCAAGTCATGTAGACCTTGTAGGTATAGGCATTGGGAGCAAGGACTTGTCGATAAAATAGAATGTAAGAGGTATGTAAGCTAACCTAAGTAAGTAGACTCTATTGCCAAAGTTAATAATTCACTTCTATCTTTTCGTGTAGCTTGTGTGATCATTGAATATAGTTACAAGTGGTGAATTGGGTTGTTGTTATCTTTGTTTTCGTTGTTAGTTGTTTGTGAAGTAACCTCGCGTGCCCCAGATAACTAAGTGTAATAGTGTAATGTAATGTGTTATGTGTGTATGGCTAATGTTCTTACATGTTCAATTGTATTGTTTAAAAAAAAAAAAAAATTAGTTGCTTTGTCTGTGTTCTTTGGGTTTGCATGGCGGGCGTTACAACTTGGTATCAGAGCAAAGGTTTTAACACTGGGCACTCTGGTTTCATATGAGCCCATTATGTTGTCCGGTTTATATATTCTATCTAGAAGAAAAGTTAGTCTACATATGCATATGTTATGAAGGCAAAAATGTTATACTGAATGAATCGAGGTGAATGTGAATTTATTAATTTAAGTTGTTAAGTGATCATTGTAATCATGATATTGGCTTGTAGCATCATGAGATATATGGAAAATGGTACTTATGGAATGTGATCTTTTGAAGAGTAATGGAGTTGTGCATGTAATTGTAACCCCTGTAAATGTGAGAAACCAGTAACTGTGCATTGATTGAGTGTTGTGAGTACCCTGTGCTTGCTTTGTGTGCCATGCGATGGTGATACTATGTAGCCATCCATGGGAAAACTATTGTATTTGGTGTGGGATTAACCATACCATTATGTGTGTATGTCTGTTACCTGATTGAGGGCCAACCCACGTGTGGTTGAAAATCTATACAAATAAGAGTAGCCAAAAGCTAGTTTCATGGATTCTTTTCTTTTGGTTCTCTAGTCCCTCAATCTGTGAAGGGGTAGTAGCAGCCACAAAGTTCCTTGGGCGGAGTGTGTAGCGTACGCATATTGCGACGCAGAGTATTCTTAGCTCAACCGATCCCAAGGAAACGTACTCACTACTTCCCCTTATGATGGATCAGGGTACTTGATTCATATGTGACAGCCGAAACCCCACAGTTTTGAGTATAGCAGCATTGGTTGTTAGTATTGGTCTGGCCGTCCATAGGGACGTTGAGCTGACATTAGCGAGTGAACCTCGTCCGTATGAGAGGTGAAGCTCGAGGAGCCCCATAGTGATATGCCCATATATGTATTGCATACACCGTATTTGCACATGTTCCGACATGATGCAAGGGATACGATGCCACACCCCACTGATGTTCCGACACAGTGCCGGTGATGATGCCGTGTTGTTGATGGTAGCGAGCTAGGCTCGAGGACACGATGCCACGTGCTTAGACTCGTGAAGGTGCACTATGAGATGTGCTATGATAGCCTACTTGTGTGATGAGCGTAATGGGGCCTCACACATTTGTAGAGGGATACTCATGTTTGCTTTCGACAGTGTTTGGGTCGGTTAGCATATGGGTAGGTCCTGGCCATGTATACCTCTGGCGACGGCGAGTACCTGCGTGTGCCTTTTCCATGAGGTATCGCTATGCGGGGTGTGTCTAGCGCGTGCCTACTTCCGCGGAGCCACGGACACACTGCCATGCGGCATACGACCAGTGCGTGCCTTCTCCGGCTGGTGTATGACCACGCCGCACTGAGATGCGATGCAGGATGGAGGCCGAGGTGCACATCCTATGCGGGCAACCAAGGAGTGCGAGGGCCACTTGGTTAGTCCATGTCGCGTGACGACGCGAGGCAGAGTGTAGCCGAGGAGCACACTCTGGGTCATGTGGATGGCGTGCTCACTCCGCACCACATGGGGGCTATTGTATAGCCGGACGTTGTTCCCTCCTTCCTCGTTTGGTGGCTAGTATCTAGTCACGCAGTGTTGTATAGTGCAATTTCTAAGATTGTGAACTTTCTTTATAATTATTGATGATTTTCTGGTGATTGTGAAAGCCGACACTTTGTATATTTGATTGTGATGGTTTAGCCACACCTTGTGATTTTATTTGCTCGTAGCCTCATGGTTACATTTGATTTAGTGTTGGAATTGTACACATTTATTTCTTTATTGTTGAAATTGAAATTTTGTTTTCTTTTAATTATGGCTTTGGTGGCTAAACTAATTTATCCTTATTGTTTTCGAGGTTGGCTATGTGTTGTATTGTGATTCCTCTCCAAGGATGTATGAGGCGGACTTGGTGAGTGTATACGAGGAAGTAGACGCAGGGAACCTTGAGGATGGGGGTATGTGAGGCTATTTTATAGCTAGGACCCACTACCCACCTATGTGTGATGACTATCTTTTGGGGGCTAACCACCTTGTACAACAAGAGATGGGTCATAGTGGTCTTGTTTGGATGGTCTCGCCATGTGTGTGTGGCCTAACACCATCAAGCCACTGAGTGTGAGGTATGGATAATGTGAGATGGATTTTGGCTCTTGGCTCATGGATTATGTAACACGGATTAGTATGCTGCTTTCCGGCGTCCAGATGGACCCTTGTGTAGCCTCGGTATGTGGTTCCCGGTGCTGTGACTGTGTATGTATGTGTTAGAAGAATATTTCTTATATTTTGTGCCTATTAATGTGAAAGAGGGATGACCATGTTGTTCTAAATGTGGGTATATTGTGGCTCTGTGGTATAAAATAGATTGGATATAATTGAGAATCGTAAATTGTGACTTAAAATATGTTACTGAATCATGTTATGGTGAGTATTTTTGTTAATTTCAAGTAATCATTGATGTGTATTCTTTCTATGATATTTTGAAGATGCTTGTTGTAATGAAAAATTGAGTCGATAAGAGTATTGGCTTTGTTACTAATGCCGAAACCAAGGATGTTATTATAAATAAAAGTAGTTAAGAAGATATTGTTTTCAAATGTGAAGCCGAATAGTGATTCTAAATGCAATGATTCAGAAAGAGGGTGTACATCAATTATAGATTAGAGAAATTTTGGTACTAATGTGGTTATGTTTCCATTTTGAGCCATGTGACTTCCAGGAGTAAGTCGAGTTTTAGGGGGGGAGGATGTAGTACCCCTCCATTCTCACCTGAGATGTGCAGGTAGTCTGGCTAAGGAGTCGGAAGAGAAAGATAGGACAGGGGCTTCTAATGGTATTTTATATATGTTGAGATTGAATTAATTAAATAAGGGTAATATTATTTATTAAAATATTAGATTAAATTGTATTTAAATTTTTAAATGTTTTATTTATGTTTTTAAAAGTCATGAGTTTATTAAATGATAATTAAAATATTAAATAGTGTGATTATTTTAATTAATTATTTTATGGAGGATAATTGTTAGAATAAATTATTTAAATTAATTGGATAATATGCTTTTCAAGTAAAATTGTAAAAAATAGGAATTCAAAACAAAAAATATTGAAAAATAAAAATAAATAAATAAAAGAATAGAAAAGATAGAAAGGAACCGAATTGAAGCATGCACAATCTTGGAATTAATCACCTAAAGAAACTTACTATTTTCGCGAGGGTTTGACCGATTCTTGGCGATTCTTTTTGCTTTTAAAAGAAAAAAGAAAAAAAAAAAAAGAGGGTCGATGGTGCGCCCTTCATCCTGGAGCAAGGAAGATAGAAACATGGATCTTTTTGGGGTGAATCATCGATGTTTGGAAGTATTGGATTGCTGTAGAGTTCATTGAGAAGATTGGAGCCGAGAGTTGGATTTAGGAGAGTTCAGCATCAAGGTCTCAGCTCAGTCAAATGAAATCAGGTTCCCTTCTCCAAATTTTGTCTTTGCTAATGAAAAGAAAGTTGCATGGTAGATAGAACAATATATATTCATTAAAGTATTCCAGTTGATATAATTTTAGTAATTGCTTGTTCCATGGCAGTGATAATCATCCCTCTCTATGTTCATATTTCACTCTGCAAAGATTGATGCTACTGGGTGTATTAAGTTTGCCAACAAAATTAGATTAGAAGTTCCATTAAGCTAAAAAAAAATTTGACATCCTTATTCCCTATGTATGGCTTTTAATTCATTTTACATTGCCTCTTACCTCGTTTTTTATTCCTTCTAAAATAGTTCTGTAAGTTCCTTTTAGCCGAACTTGTGGGTACTCCCAGCGCCTTTTCTTTCTATAATTGAATTCTCTGGAATAGTGGGGATATGGTAATCAGCTTTCTAGGCTGTGATATACTCCTTGCCCAAATGGCGATGCAATATAACTGTAGTAATTAGCAATTTGGGACTGCACTAAAACTAAGGTTCTAAGAATTAGGTATTGCACTGCTACTAAGACAGGCTTCCACTTCAATTATAATACTTCTGAATTAGTGATAGAAACAACAAACCCGCTTTTCTAATCTCCAAACATGAACTGTAACGAAATATATCGACTGAAATATAAACATAGGAGGATTAATGAATTTGTGTTCCTCACATCTGACAAATTAGCGGTTATAGATCTGAAACAAAAGAACAACACGTTTTCTTGATTACAGATTAATTTGTGGGTGTCGAAGTTTATTTTAATTGATGGATCAGCGACTCATGTGGGCAGCGAATTTTCTTATCAAATCTAGTTATTATTTAATGCCCTCGTACGTATCTTTCATGCTTTATCAGTGTTGTTTTTGTTTAGTGCAAATTCCTTTTTAGTGCCTGGTCTACCAGCCTAATCGGCTTTATCCTTGGCAGCTGAAGTCTCTCCTGAGCCACCAGCGTAGCTCTCTCTGCCTTTTCAGACTCTTTCATTGCTACTGATCGACTATGGGATTTCATCATTTGTACCACATGGTTGATGTGCTTAGAATCCTTGGATCTAAAGGAAAGTTCCTTAACATAAATTCTGTTAGGGAATTTCAATGTTGGTGGTATGTAGTTGGTATTAAATCACCTGGAGCATTAAAAATTATCCCTTATAAAGAATTCCTTCCATTTTGTTGGTAACATTCTTGATGATGGCAATAGGAATTGGAAACATGATGCCATATATAGGTACCAAGCAACATCGTTTTCTTTGCATCTTCTATCTTTCACTTTGCATCCTTCAATATCAACGCTTTTGCAGTTACAGTATTTCACAAAATTCCTCTTTCTTTTATCTTTGAAGGATGCGTACAACTTGTTCCACGGCTCTTATTTTGGCATGGGCATGGAGTGCATCCATGCACACCTATTGATCAACTTTATAGGTAGTGCAATAAGGATTACTGACGTGTGAAGTTGCACAGTTCTCATTCGCTAAACCTGCATAAGACACCTTTGATGCCTTTGTCCACGGCTGTGTGCTCCTATTGCAATGCTGTCACTGTTTAGTTCTTGCTTTGGAAAACTTTTGAGGCCTCCTCTCATTCTGGTCGGTGCCCTTTCTAAGTCCAGTGCACCCTACTGCTGGAAATATTTAGCCTATATTCTTATATGACCGATGATATATGTAATGCACCTCTTCCGTAGTCTTACCTTCTGCCTGTTTGCATGATAGTTATTGTGGAATTTATATTAATCCTTTTCTTCAAATCCATTTACATTCCTTTAGAGATTCTTTGAAACAGTTATTGTGCCTTGTCTCCGCTTACCCATTTCAAATATATCCTTACTGTGGCAGTCACAACCTCATCATCTAACATAATTATCCCTTGTTGTGATGTTTCGATGGGTGTCTATACCCTATTTCCTTATCGGATTCGCTATTGGTAGTTGATATCCTTTCTCTTAAGTCTCATTGATATATCCAAGCCGCTGCCCTATTCTTCATATCTTGGTTTGATTTGGCAACCGATTTATGTGCATCCGTGTGTAAGTATATGTCTTTTCGTTACAATTTGAATGAGGATATTAAATTAAAAGAACCTCATTTCATTATATTGCTTTACCATGTTTTGCTAATAGTTAGATGAGAAAAGGTCTAAGTGTTTATGGAAGGGTTAAGATAAAAGTAATTGGTTAGTTAAGTATTTTTATGATTTATCAGTAGGAATTGTGCTTGTGAGTTAAAGGGTTAGACAAGCGATATGTATTATGATTTTAAATAAAAAGTAGATTTTGTTCGAAAGTTAATAGAAGCATTGAGTTGTTTAATGATTTCTTTAATTATTCTAAAATGATTTTTGTTGTAATAAATATATATAAAATGTAGTGTTTATTTTAAATGATTTCATAATGAGTGAATAAGGATAAGGTAGTGATTACCGTAAATGACTCAGTCATGAATGAATAAATGGTCTAATATAATATCCATTATTTGTTGGTTGACTTAGTTATTATGAGATGATAGTTATGCCCCTTACAATTGATAAAGTTACTTTTCCCAAGAGCATTAATCTTTGGAAATGTACTCTTATAGTTAGGAGAACAAGGTAAGTGAGCCTTAATAAGGAAATCCCTTGCTGGTTAAGGTCTGGTTTACATTTTATCTTATACAAGGATTAAGTAGTAGATTCTTCTAGATCAACTAATTATATGTCTAGTATTATTATACAATTGTTATGTTTTGCATTCATTATAGTATTAGGTGGTTTTAGGGTCATTCATAATCGGTAAAGGACATTATTGTGAAACCTGCTAGGGCAGAAATTTTGTAGCTCTTAGTTTATCTTTATGCCATACTTATAGTGGATAAAGAACTAATTAGGAGAATATTATTATACAAATGTAATTTTAATGGCTTAAGCATGTTTACAATATAGATTTTATGTAATGAAAATTAAATAAAAAAAAATGGTAATGTAATCAAGGGGGAAATTTGCTTAATTTCTCAATATTAAATATGAGTGGTGTTGTATTCTTTTGTAAATTATTTAATAGATGAAGCACCAAATTTTGAGAACACTTGTGTTTGTTGTCATGATTGATTCCAATATTGGATTAGGCTATTTTTATTTTATTTTTGCAAGAATATGCTTATCTAGTTCAGCAGTCTTCGGCTTCACCTAAGTGGGTGGCAGCCGCCTAAGAAACTGTCTGGGGTGATGGACCCTAGAAAGGGTTGCATACCCACTCTTCTAGTATGTAATTTTGTATGGGTCACATAATGTTTATGAATAGAGGTTTGAGTTTACCGTGTATTTGTGGTGTTGTGTTACTTTGTGTTTGGGTAGATTCCTCCTTGAATGTCTTATGAGTGAACCCTTGGTTGGTCAGTCAATGAGTTGGAGCAGCTCAAGTTGTCGAACTACGGTGCCTCTGCGAATTATATACGTAGGCAAGGCCATCGAGTGATGAGCTCCCGAGGCATTAGGTCGGGCCCCTAGGACTGTTCTTCTGAGTCTTGTTTGAGTCTTGTCATTTATTTTCGGTAACGTAAAAAACTACCATTGATTTATATCACTCCTTTTAGTGATCATGTGTTAACTATCTTTGATCTAATGTGTGTGCCAAGTCATGTAGACCTTGCAGGTATAGGCATTGGGAGCAAGGACTTGTCGATAAAATAGAATGTAAGAGGTATGTAAGCTGACCTAAGTAAGTAGACTCTATTGCCAAAGTTAATAATTCACTTCTATCTTTTCGTGTAGCTTGTGTGATCATTGAATATAGTTACAAGTGGTGAATTGTGTTGTTGTTATCTTTGTTTTCGTTGTTAGTTGTTTGTGAAGTAACCTCGCGTGCCCCAGATAACTAAGTGTAATAGTGTAATGTAATGTGTTATGTGTGTATGGCTAATGTTCTTACATGTTCAATTGTATTGTTTAAAAAAAAAAAAAAATTAGTTGCTTTGTCTGTGTTCTTTGGGTTTGCATGGCCCGTTCTGCATTTTTCTCCACATGGTGTGTCTGCCTTAATGCTTTATATATATATATATATATACATGTATGCACATTATTTGTTTGGTTGCAGGATTTGCAGGTACATGACACCGACTCCACCTGTGTAATCAGGTCTGAGCGTGTCAAGACTCAACGGAAATGTTGAACGGGAGATAGTAGTTAGGTTTATCCTAGTCCAGTCTTCAACCTTAGTCTTAGTACATTGTCAGTTTTCAGTTTTGAGTCATAGGTTGTATTGTGTTTTCTGTTGGTTAAATTGTTTTGAAAAGGAAAATATTGGTTAATTTTAAATGTTAGTTATTGTGCTTTATTTATTGTTATTTAATTAATATTTAAATGTGATTGAAATTTACTTACTTGATAAGTTAATTCATTAATTAGCTTATTTGGTTAAATGGTTGGTCTTAAAAGGATTTAACTATTTTAATTAAATAAATTAATTAAATTAAATTATTAAGTGTGTAAATTATATTGCATTTAAAATTAAAATAGAATAAAATAAAAATGCTTGTAAATTAAATTGTGATTGAAAATTGATTTTTAGTATTTAAAATAAAATAAATAAATTATTTGCATGCAATTGGAAAATTGATTTTCAAATTTTAAATTTAATAAAATTGAAATATCATGCAAAATTTGAAATGGAAAATTGCCGAGAAGTGGAGAAGATATTTTTCTCAACAACTTCTAACAAAGTGTGAGTGCCATATTTGCAAAGGTTGTTGAGATATTCTACGGGAGGTTATTGTGGATCTCGAAATTGTGAGAGGGTTATTCTAATTCCTCACGGGGAAATTTTCTGAGGACTGGCAAAATTTCTTTACTGTGCAAAATTTATATTCTTAGAAGTTGTTATCTCTCTGGGGTTGTTATTTCTTTGTGGAAGATTCTTCAAAGGATCTTGGTGGTTGGTTATTTTGGATTTGGCTTTGAGGAAAGATTTGGAAGATTGCGTTCTACAGGCAAGAATCTCTCCAAAATCAAGATCTTCAAATTTCACAGGTATTTTCCTAGTGTTTTATGATGTATGCTTTTGAAATGAATATTCTTTAAAGTGTAAATTCTTGAATTATCTTGAAATCTTTCTGTAAAAAGTTTTCTGGTAAATTTGTACCTCTTTATTTTTGATGAAAAAGAAAATGAAATTTTGGGAAAATGACTTTTAGTGAAGAATTTTTGCTGAGTAATGATTGAGAAATTTCTTTGATAAATAAATAGATAAATGAATTAATTTTCCAGTTTTACTATAAGAAATTTTGAGAAAAAGTATTTGTTTAAATCACAGTAAATCTTCCAGAATTACTGTAGAAAATTCTGTGGAATTTCATTGAATTTTGAAGGAACTTTTCTTTTAAAATTTTCCCTGTGAAAACCCAGAATTATATATATATATTATACAAAATGTTTATTAAAATTTATATTTTAAATTCTGATATTTCACCTTTGAATCCGTCGTACGGAATATTTCCGCTGGCGAAATCCATGAAAAATAAATCCGTGTGTATTGTTTTTAAAAAAAATATATATATGTAATAAATTTGCGTTTTGTATTTCGCCGTCGCCGGCGAATATTTAAAAAATAAATAAATTTAGAAGTGATTTGGGGAGGGCCGAACCCTCCCCATTCTGTTTTAGTGAGGGCGCAGCCCAGCCAGGGGGCCGCGTCCTCCCCACAGGGAGGTCGCGGCTTCCCCAACCGTTGCGTTCTCCCTTATGAGGGCTGCGGCAGGGGCCGCGTGCCCTACCTGTAATAGAACTTCAATTTAAAGTTTTGTTTTAAAACTTTTGCATTATATATTATGTGTTATGAATTTTGGGTTAAAGCGAATTATTCAGTTATGAAGTTTGGAATTTTAATTTTAATTTCGTTCTGTATTCATAATATACATATATATTTAATATATATGTTATATATAATATATTTATAATATATATATATATATATATTATAATATATTATATATAATATATAATATTATTATATATATTATATATGATTTACATAAATAAATAAATAATTTATTTAGTAAATTTAATATGAATATTTTAAAAGGTTAGTTTGTTATTACAAATTTAATTTAAAAGGATATATTTATATATGTATTTGATTTAATTTAAAATGTGATATTTTTTTTTTTGTAAGTTAAATCAATTAGAGATTTTATTTTTAAACTAAATGGGGAGAATAAACTTAATTTTTAGTTGAATTGTTTCATTCTTTCTCTCTCTATTGTTGAATGGATTTAGAATATCCGAATTATAGACAATTGTTGTTCTTGACTTATTATTATTGTGTTATTTTGGGCAAAATTTGGGAAAATTTTTGTAGAGTAAGCCTTCCAGAATGAGTTATGTAAAAGGGTGATAATCGTTCAATGTATTTTTTTTTAAATTGACTTGGGTTGTGCAAAAGTTAAACTTGGTGTCTGATATTGTTAAGGTTTATTTGTCATTGTGAGACGTAATTTGTGCACCTGGTAAACCCTAGTCATGGAAACTTAGAAACCCTTGTTATGTTTAGGGGAGTGGCTATCTGTAAGGGCCGACACACAAAGTGGTGTCAGGGTAACTTACAAATAGTTAGTAACTCAGTGAAAATTAAAGTACACATTAGATAGTTTAAAACATTTAACAAGATGTTTTTGCCTCACTTATGACTCTTGAGCTTCTACAGTCATGAGAATAAGTTGAGAAGGCCTGGAATGGCAAATCGGTGTCTCGTTTCCTTAAGAGGCATTCGATTCCACAACAGTATGCAATAGGGGCCGGGTTTTGTAAGAGGTTACCAGGGTAACCCAAGGTTTGGGGGCCGGAACCTAGGAAGAAACACCAGGGTAACCATTGCATCGTTGTGACGACACTCCACCTAGAATAATAGTTAAACCTTGAGTTTGTGTTTCAATCAATTGTCAAAATCTGGAAGCAATGTAACCAATAGTTTGTTTGTACTAGTGTCTAGGGTTAGTAGATTAGGTCTAGGTAACCTTATTACTATCTCCTAGCACGGGGGGTGGACCTACGGGTACCACATGGTTGGGTGGAACGTGCACCTTACTCCGTTGGGTCCCCAGAATGATTGTAGCATTGAGAGCTTCATGGATGGAGAACTCGCACATGGATTTCTTCTATACTTTCATCATTGTATATTGTAAACATGTATTTGAAAACATCCCTCAATTGTATAAGAGGTGACCAATGTAATTGTAAAAGTATTTGTTATTTGAACTACCTTTGAACTACCTCATCAGATGGATGAGTATTGTAATATCATATCAATGCAATGTATGGAAACATGTTTGTACTTTATTATGTTATCATGAATGGAAATTTATTATTATGCAATGTTTATCTTTATGTTATGAATTATTATGTGCAATGCGAAATACTTAAGTCACTTATGGAAAACTCAAAGTAGTGTAGCGTTGTTTAACCTAAGAATGTATGCAAATAATTAACTTAATATTAGTACTTTTAAAAAAAAAAATTATTACACCTTTTTTAACACTATTGCAACATTCTTAGGTTATTAAGGCGGGGCATTACATAAGCGGTTGTCCTCTGGGGGCATCGCACTGCCACTCACATCATTCTTCCCCTCATGGTATTTTGCCTTTGGGGGCATGTGCGGCTTATTTTCTTTGTCACAATGTGATGGCTGCATTATGACAAAGAGGGGAAAAATGTGAACGCAAAAATGACCTAGGCATGCAAGCTCTATTTTTCCACTATTTCTTCCTAGCATAATTAAGACATTTTAATTATGTCCTTGGTCCACTTCTCTCTATTAATTAAATAATTCATGTCCATTTATTCTTCTTGATTATTAAATAGATAAATTTCATTTATTTATTTAATGTCACTAATTGTCTAAACTCTTCTCACAATTAATAGATTCTTTAATTTATTTTGGTATTGATTAAAATCCTTTTCTAATTAAATAATTATCTTTAATTATTTAATTTGACATTTTCCTCTTTTAGTAAATAATTTGAATTAATTATTTACTATCATCAATAGTACCATCTTTTTGAATTAAGTGATTTTTAATTGAAAATAGTCTTTTTCTTCAAAAATCAAATAATTTCCATTTATTATTTGATTTTCCAACCACCTCTTTTTCTGTGCCAATCTTATCTCTTGTCACATGCATTGAACACCCTTGATTTGATTTTCTAAAAATCAATCTTGTCCATTCATTTTGAATTTTCCTTAATATTGCCCTAACCCTAATTGTGGGTTGTCAAATTGAATCTTGTCCATTGATTCTAGGGAATTTGTCAACTTTTGATCTTGGCCATTCACTCAAAATTGCATTTTCTATAAATTGGTAATTTTGGTCTCATTTTGTCATCTCATGCAATCTTGTTTTAGGCAACCTTAGGCTCTCTTGCACTCTTATCATACTTTTGCAATTTGGTCATTGTTGTCATTTTTTCATAGTCATATTAGCATCTCATTTGACATAATTTAGACATAGTTTCATGCTCACTAGTTGCATATTAGCATAGTATTTGCATGTTGTTATATCAAATCCTTCAACATTTGCTTAGGTCTTTTCATTGTCATTAGTTTGCTCATCACAAATCTGAGGGAAACATCATATTTGCAGCAAATTGAGAAGGTGTAATGGAGGTCTGCCATAGAGATTGAAGACATTTGGTGAGATCTTTCATTTTGTTTTCATGTTTCTTCTTTGCACTTCATTAATACTTTGGGTTTTTATGTTTATGAATTTGATTTGCTAACCCTAGGAAAATTTCGCTTAGTTCTGAGATACACACAAACATATACATATACATATACATACATATACATACACATATACATACACATACACACACATATATATATATATATATATATATACATATACATACATGTGTACATATACATATAAATATACATATACATATACATATACCTACAAACATACTTTTCACCCTTCGTTTATCGCTTCTAGTTATGTCTGTGTAACATTGGCATTATACTTATCACCATATGACCAGTTCTAGTTAAATGTTCTTTGTTTCTTCAAAAAAATATGGTTAGGGTCACTAATCTTTTCACCTCTTCCATTCTTCATGTACCTGACACTAAATATTATAGACAAATAGAGAACACTTCTCGAGGGTTTTTACTCATAGCCTGGAGCTTACCTCTTAAACAAAGGATCTGCCTAAATGTTCCTCATTGGTGAATAAGCTTTGCAAAGAAACCATAAATTTACAATTGTGAAGGCAACTGTTATATAGTAAATGTCTTTTTAATAGGTTTTTGACACTTTCATTTCTCAAATAGTAAATGTCTTTATAATAGCTTGAATATTGAATTGAGAAGCAAATTGTTATATAGATTGGTGTAGGCATGAGATAAGTTTATATCTGGCATACTTTTGATATTCATTAGACCTGGAAGCACATTTATATATATTTTTTTCATTAAATTTGTATGTGAATGACAACCAAGAACCAAGAGTGATTAGTATTCAAAGAAACTTTAAATCAAATACAATCTCATTAAATTGATGGAATGAATAATTTGACTCCTGATTTTAGCATAATGAAAAAACTTATAACATTCATGAAGATTTTAAATGTGACATAAATTTTTTTATTCTCAATGATTAGCCATATACAAAATATTTAATATATATATTAAAATATATTGTCAAGTATTGCCTGTATAGAAAATATTTAAAATATATGTGGAAATAAATTGTTCAGTTGTCTTTCAAATTGTAATATGTGTAAACATATCATATAACCATCCAACTGATTTGAAATATTTGAAAGCAAGAATGACAAGAAAATTGATGCACCATGCTATAATAAAAAAGATGGCAGGTTAATAAACGTGCAAATATGTAGATGCAAACATAGGTATAAATTATGTCCATATTTCTTAAACAAAAGTCTTAGCATGCCATAGTCAACATTTAAAAGTCAAAGCTATGAGAAATGATCAGAAGTGCAAAAGAGTAGTCAAAGTGTAGGCTCACTAGTGAAGCCTTTTTATGGAGCAGGAGTAGATATCTTCATTATGTCTGCAAGCAATTGTTTACACTCTGCTTCGAAATCAACTTTCCTTGCTTTGACAATCATTGTTTTTAGCCATTCCTCTGAATTATATGTTTATATTCTAATCAAAGCAGTAAAGATATATGCTTTACAAAAAAGTCCTTTAATAACAAAGACATGATCTATTGTAGAGTTAGAGCTGTCCTGCAATGTGTAAAGGTCTTTTGTTGGGATCTGCAACAAACTAG
>VDFB02192126.1:0-16122 GCA_007258455.2 Sequoia sempervirens
GCTGATGTAGTAGACTGCTCTTTCTTTGAGTGACTCATCATGCTGCGCCAATAATGCCCCCAGTGCAACCGAGGTAGCAGAGATATAAAGCAGGAGGGGTTTTCCTGGGATAGGCGACATCAAAATTGGGGGATGAGCTAAGTATTCCTTGATTTTATTAAAACCCATTTGACACTGTGCTGTCCATCGGAATGTAGAATCTGTCTTCAAAAGATGAGTAAAAGGTTGACATTTATCTGCAAGTTGGGCTATGAACCGTCGGATAGACTGCATCTTTCCCTGGAGGCTCCTTAACTGCTTTAGATTGCGTGGAGGCGGCATGTCCAGAATAGCCTTTACTTTGGCGGGATCAACTTCAATACCTCTACGGGAGACTATGAAACCCAACAATTTCCCTGATGTGACACCAAAGACACACTTTTTTGGATTCAATCGCAACTTATAGTGCTCTAGTCGCTCAAATATCTTCTTAGAATGGTAGGATGTTGCAGCAAATGTTGGACTTCCTAATAGGTCATCAACGCCAATCTACATTGATATGGATGGGGTCATGGAAGATATAGTCATGGCTCTCACGATATATTGCCCTGCATTTTTGAGACCAAAGGGCATAGCGTTGTGAAAGGTGCGAGGAGTTGTGGCGGTTTTTTGTGTTTACGGTGTACAGTTGCAATTCGGATCACAGTTGTAACGAAGAAGCCATCCATGAGGACAACATCTCATATCCTAGTTAATCAACCAACATGTCAATATTAGGAAGAGGGAAATCATCTTTTGGGCAGGCTTTGTTGAGATCCCTAAAATCTATGCAGACCCGAATGTCACCATTTGGTTTAGCAACCGGCACTATGTTAGAGATCCATTCAGAGTAATCAATAGGTCTGATAAAACCCGCGTCGAGTAACTTCTCCAACTCTTTCTTTACTAACAATGCAACTTGCAGATGCATCTTACAAAGTTTTTGCTTGACGGGTTTGGCGTCTGGACGAATATCTAAGTGGTGAACCACTAAAGCAGGGTCTAAACCTGGCATGTCTGAATATGACCAGGCAAAATTGATGATGCCTTCTTGAAGTAGCTGCGCAAAGATTGGATATTCTTGTTCGGAGAGTGACTTGGCTACATAGGTGATCTTCGGATTTTCAGCAGTTCCCAAATTAACTTCTTGCGTTTCTTTAATTAGGATAGATGATCTTGCGGATAGCTGAGTTCCCATAAGGGGAAGATGAACATCTCATTCTTCCGGTGCCTCTTCGAGGTTTTCGCCTTCAGATGCATCCTTTATTTTTACTTTTTCTAGGTCAGGAAGTGCCTCAGGGAGGTTTTCACTAGATGACCTCTTTTTATTTTTCTGATTTTTATTTTTGCGACTGGAGTGTTCATCCTCCCCCAATCCCATAAGGTTGACGTAGGTGTCCATAGTCATACTGACAGGTGTGGTGTTGCGTAGGTCCCAATCAATGAGTTCAGGGTGACGAAGGGATAGGCTGATGGTGCAAACAGATAGGCATTCGAACATGGAGGATAAATCAGTGTGATCGACATCATCGTACGCGTGTATGATGGATTCTTCCTCGGGTATGTCTTCCAATGAGCCATCGTCCACAGTGATACTGTTGGAAGTATTAGATAATGTTGCGGGACTCTTTTGCTTTCTGTCATACCCAATGCCCACATTTTTTGGTAGCAGAGACGTATCAATGGGTTGCAATCGCCCTTGTTCCTCTTTACCTAGGCCTCTACCTTGGTAGTTATGTTTTTCCACGAACTTTGTTGGCCAAGGATATTTTTCCTGAAAATATTTCTTTAGAGGAGTTTCTGGTTCGGGCTCTTCGCGGTAGACCCACTGACTTATGTCTTCTTCTAGCGCATCTGTTTTGATACTTGGAGATACAAAGGTGGTGGTAGGAATATTTTTGCCACGGAAGGTGACAGTCTTGTCCTCCTTTGGGGTAGCATGGGGAGGTTGACCATACTCATGTGGCGATGGTGGCATAGTTGCTACATTAAGAGCAGTATGCATTTCATACTCGCCACACCCTTTGTCAATGATCTAAACTTTCGTGACTGTAGGATCAGTGGAAGATGGAGCCGTTGTTATAGTAGATGATGATGGATTGGAGGATGATGGATTGGAGGATAACGAGTGGGAGGCCCCCATTTCGACCCCAGGACAATAATGTAAATGGGGGAAAGATGCTTCTAAAGCTTGACAATACTCAAATGGTTGGGGGTCGGCATAAATGGTGACCTCCTGTTCATTAACCGGGAATTTGAGGCATTGGTGGTATGTGGATGGAACAGCCTGCATAGCATGGAGCCATGGGAGGCCAAGGAGGAGATTATACGGTAAGTCCAGATCAAGGACGTGGCAGGTAGTATACTGGAGCACAGGTCCCACTTGTATAGGAAGACTGATGATGCCTTCTGAATTTCTCTCTGCATTGTCATAAGCCTTGATTGTAATTATCTAGTTGCTTAGGTCCGCTTGAGAATACCCTATCTGTTTTATGAACTTCAAAGTACATAGATTAAGGGCAGAGCCATTATCTACCAAGACCCTTTTTATTTTATGACGGGCAATTATGACTTCGATATGTAGGGGGCAGTTGTGATTGATGCCAATGTTGGGCATATCATTTTGGCTAAAATGGAGGTGGTGAGACAAAGCCAAGTGTCCCACCAAAGCTTGGAATTGTGTGGGGTCGATGTCGTTTGGGACATGGGTTTCCTGCAAGGCTTTATTAAGGATCTCTTGATGTACCTGGGAAGACTTAAGCAAATCCAGAATAGATATATGAGCGGGGGTCTTCTTTAGGTGATCAAGAATGTTATATTGAGAGTTTACAGGAGCGGGTTGGACGGGTGTGGAGGCTGCAGGGACGGTGATGCGGGCTCGTCGCGTAGTCACAGTACATTGAGGATCTTTGGTTTTAACATGGATCATGGATATTCGGGGCTCAACCTGCTCAATGTAATGAATAACGCCTTCATAATTGAAGGGCACATTCTTGTAAGTCACATTATTGGTGCTGTTGTCTTGGGGGTGACTAGTGGAAGTGCTAGGACCTTGACTATGGTTGGGGAAGGCGTTTTGATAGATTTGCAGTTGAGCATTGGACGACGAAGGTTGACTGGGGTCAACCTTGATATCTCCTCGATCAATGAGATCTTGGACATAATTTTTTAAACCTTGACACTTATTCAAGGAGTGTCCCTTGATTTTATGAAAGTCACAATACTCATTGTCTTTGAACCATGCCGGCTTGGGTTTGGACTCATCGAATGGTTTGGTGACAGGATATGTGATGGGATAATTGATTTGTAACAATTTATTGAAAACAACCCTCAAGGGTTCACCCAATTGGGTGTATTGACGTTTGGTGTTCCCCTGATTTCTTTGGTTTGACTGTTGAGGGGGACGAGGCGCCCCCTGCGGTACTGATATGGCGTTGGGTACAGACTGTTGTTTCCCTTGGGATGCATTAGCCACTTGGACATGTTTGGTGTCTGTCACTCCATCATTCACTGCATTTTTGTTTTTGTTCCAAAATCGTGATTTATCTCCGAATGACCGTTCTTTGTCATCACTGTGTATTTTAATGTGTCCTTTGGCGATAAGGGCACGTTCAAGGATAGGTCCCTTTTCCACTATCTCAATGAAAGTGGTGACACAGTGTAGTCTAAAATTGTGGGCCATGTCGGGATGTGAATTTTCCACAAAAAGAGTGACCATGTCTTTTTCTTTCAAAGGATTTTTCATTCGACTAGCTAATGCACGCCACCGTTGGAGGTAGCTGGTAAAGGTTTCTCCATCCCATTGTTTCTCTTTCAAGAGATCTAAGGTGTCAGTATCCTTCCGCAAATTGAAGGAGAAGTAGGAGACAAACTGTTCTGATAACTCTGCAAAAGTTTTTATAGACCCCTTTTCAAGAGTCATAAACCAATCTAGAGCGTGGCTTGCTAGACTTCTCGGAAACAGACGTAAGAGATAGTTATCATTATACATGACTTCTTGACATTGTGCATAAAATTCTTGCAAGTGGGCCTTAGGATCTTTGTCTCCCTTGTACTTGTCAAATTTTGGAATCTCGAAGTGTTTAGGGAATGGGATCAATGAGATGGATGGATCGAACGGATATGGGCATATATCTTCAAATTTAAAGGATTGTTTTGTGCCCCCTGCTTGGAGGTCCTTAAGGGCAGCCTTGATTTCCAACAAGTCTGAACTAGCTGGTGGTGGGTTGGGGGGATATGGATGATAGAAAGATGAGGGATCTTGTTGAAAGGGTGTTGGATTGTTAAAATGTGGGTTTGGATGATTGGATGAGGTCATGACTTGATGATAAGGTTGGGGGTTTTGTTGATATGGGGGTTGTTGTTGTTGTGGGACATAATATGAATTTGTTTGGTGAAGGTGTGGGGTAGGTTGCTGAGGGACTTGGACGGGACGTTGCGTGTTGGCCTGTTGGTATTGAAGGTATTGTTGTGATTGTTGGGAGGTTGCATAAAATGGTTGTTGGTGAAATTGTTGTTGATTATGGTGGTAGTAGTGTTGTGGAGGTTGCTGTTGTGGCATCGAGTGTTGCATGGACTGAGGTGGGATATTATGTTGTGGTTGGACCTTTGGACGCAAAAGGGACGCAAGAAAGGGAGATATGGTTTGGATAGGCGGTTGAGATGGATTGCCTTGTGATTGGTAGGATGGTTGTTATGAAGAGGTCAAAGTATTGGGTATAGGTTGTTGCGGATGAGATGGCGGGGGTTGTGTGGGCACACTTTGTAAAGGAGGTTGTTGGGTTCCGCTCAGAATGTTCAGCTGGGGGGCGCCTTGTAGTGGTATTTGAGGCGGGATAGTAGATTGGGGAACCTGTTGAGGTGGTGTGTTGGTGGTCCCAGGAGGAGGGAGTGATGTAGCAAAGGAGGTACCCCCAATATTGACTGTAGGTGGGTTCAAAGGAGGGGGTGCGGTTAATGCTAATGGCGGAGGTTGCGGAATGTTTTGTGGCATGCCATAAACGAAAGGATTATTGGGATCGGGCACCTGGGATCCACCTATAGTGAGGTCGAAGCATGTGGGGGATAATTAACCTGATAAAGGATGGCATTGCCAAATTCAGGTTGATGCCAACCCTCAATTGGAGGAACATTAGAAAAGTATGAACCTTCGGGTGCATTTTGGGACCCTTGGAGTACGTGAGATGGGGGACCCTTATATTTGGGCAAGTCAACATTGGAGGGGGGTTTAACACCCTTCTCAATCAAGTGGGCCAAGATTTCTTCCCCATGCTTTGCAAGTAAACGGTCGGTCATTTGCACATTGGTAGGATTGCTAAAATGTTCCTCAAGTGTGAGTTCAGGTTGGTTAACCATGCTCTCTTCTCCATGTGGTGAGTTATTCTGATTCTCAGTGTTGGAGTGTGATGAAGTACCATTGTGAGGGTCATGTAAGATGTTGGTACCCTTGTTGGGATCTGATGAGGTGTTGTTGAGATCTTGAGGATTGTTGGATTGGGCATTTTGAGCTTGAAGGTCGGCCATCTTCTTTGCTTGTGAACGGGTCTAAACGAGCATGCAAATGTTAGATGAGTAGGTTAATGCCCTTGTCAAATGATTTGATTGTGATGGAGTGTGGATTGGATCTTATTGGACTTCGATCAATTGGATTGGATTTAAATTGGATTGGATTTGATTGGATTTGATTGGATTGGATTTGATTTGGATTGGATTGGATTGGATTTAATTTGGTTGGATTGGATCTGATTTGATTGGATTGGATTAGATTGGATTGGATTGGATTTGAATTTGATTGGATTGGATTAGATTTGGATTGGGTTGGATTAGATTTGGATTGGGTTGGATTAGATTAGATTTGATTGGATTGGATTTGATTTGGATTGGATTGGATTTTATTTTGATTGGATTGGATCTGTTTTGATTGGATTGGATTGGATTGGATTGGATTGGGTTGGATTTGGATTCGATTGGATTGGATTTGATTTGATTTGGATTGGATTATGAAAGGTGTGAGGGAAAGACCTTAAGCTTGATCACATGAGATTACCCTTAGTAACCTTAGAGCTTTGATTGATTAATAGGATGATTGCGGCACCGAATCCACCTTAAGCTAGGAATGGATTGATTGGGCCAAGGATGATAACTTGCAACACCGAATTCACCTCAAGATGGAGGCGAATTGATTGGGTTTGAAGTTAAAGACTAATAATCAAGTTCAAGTGCTATGGTCAATCTAGGTAATCACTTTGTAATACAAGGGTAGGACGGTTTGGTTATGGGTGGTGTTTTGGAGATGCAAATGGTAAGAAATGATTGGTGGATTAGGAAGAAATTAGAATAAATGGGGGATTAAGGATAAATGTGGAGGACGTATGGGGATTTAGGATGGTCGAACGAAAGGTTGGAATAAGGAGATGGAGGTTTAAAAGGGGTAAATGGAGGTTTTTTTTTTTTTTTGATGGTTTAAAGTGACAAAACAAAGGTTTGGGATGATGAGGTAATGGTTTGGAATGGTAAAATGAAGGTTTGAAGGCGGAATGAATCCAAATGGAGGGGTTTCAGGTAAACGCACTTTTGTAGCAAAACAGGGGCATAATTGCACTTCTGCAGCAAAACAAGGGCGTAATTGCACTTCTGCAGCAAAAACAGGGGCGTAATTGCACTTCTGCAGCAAAAATAGGGGCGTAATTGCACTTCTGCAGCGGACCAGAGGCTTGGTTTGATGCAAATGGCTATGGCAAGGACTTTAAAATGATAATGATAAGGGCAAATTGTTAAGAGTTCACTGCTTTTTTCACAAGAAAGCACTCTCAAACAAATACAACCCTATAATTAGTGTTAAGGGTATGGCCAAAGTGGTCTTAATCTAGGATGCAAAAGGTATCTAGGGAGTCCTCGATATACTCTCGGTACCTGAGGCACAACCGTGAACACCAGCCTATCACAAGCGTGAGTCGGGAACCCCAGCGAGATACTAAAGGGCTCGGACCAACTCTTCACGTCTATCTAGGTATCACCCTAGCTTCGACGCTCTGCCAATTACGACGTGACTGGATTGGGGTACAGCTTTCTCTCTCCCCCCTTTGTATACCCCGCCGGTACGCGTGGTTGGAATCGTCCCTTGGGGTGATGAAATCCCCAAGTAGGTCCCACTATGAAGAAAGCAATAACCGCTTCCAACTAATCCCCAGGCTCACACGAAGTGCAAGGGAAAAGCGGAAACAAGCTACTACTCCCTTAGGGTAACACAAAGAGACAAAACAGCAAGCAGCAAATATTACTCCTAATTAAGCTATGTTCTTAGAAAATAGCAAGGATAATTTTAAAGAAGATGGAGCAAATGGATAGCCCTGCAAGCAAATATTAGATATTTTATCCCGCTTTCTCCATCAACTTCACAAGAATATGCTGCAAAAGGTTAGCACAAAACACATGTATCCTTGCAAGAACAATGTTAATAAGGAAAACAACAACTGAATCTGAAATCAGAACACCAATTTTACCTTCCAGGGGGCGCAGTCGCCCTTCTGCAGCAAAACAGGGGCACAGCCGCCCTTCTACAGCAAAACAGGGGCGTAGCCGCCGTTCTGCAGCAAAATAGGGGCGTAGCCGCCCTTCTGTGAAAATGGGGCGTGGCCGCCCTTTTGTGAAAAATGGGGCGTGGCCGCCCTTCTGTGAAAAATGGGGCATGGCCGCCCTTTTGTGAAAAATGGGGCGTGGCCACCCTTTTGTGAAAAATGGGGCGTGGCCGCCCTTTTGTGAAAAATAGAGCGTAGCCGCCCCTCTGTGGAAAAATGGGGCGTAGCCGCCCCTCCGCGGAAAAAGTGGGGCGTAGCCGCCCCTCTGCGACGCGTTCCTGCAAAAACTTAAACAACAGAAAACGTAAAATATGGGAGCCCGTTTGTGGGTCCCACCGGGCGTGCCAGAAATGTATACCCTGATATTATGCTATTCTAAATGAGCAAAACAACTAAAAACTATGAAAAACAAAATATCAAGGACACCTCAAGATTAGCCAAAAGAGAGTGATAAAACAATGAGAAGAGTAGATAATGTAAGACAAATAGTTTACCTCCCCCTTGTTGCTGATACTCCTTTGATTGGCCCTTGCTTGGATTGGTTGTGTGCTCCTTGATGGCTCTATTGAAGATCACTATTATGTGCTTGGATGTAAAATGCAAATGGATGATATTGCAAATAGGATGAGTGCACAAAGTGGCAGCATGTAGTTGCAAATTGACTAAGTGTTTGAAATGCTTATTGAGAGGGGGTATTTATAGAGGTCCTTGAATTCAAGGGTCAAGATTGATCCAACAAGGTCAAGATGAAGGGCTAAGGTGGGTTGAGAACCCACAAGCCCTCACATCTTGACATGTGGAGGGTGAGGTGGCCAAGGGTGGATGAGATGGAAATGAGGTGTCAAGAAAGTACATGAGGTGGAAAAGGACATGCACCTTAGGTGATGAGAGGATTTCCACAAAAAAAGATTTCTTGTCCCCAAGTGGGAGTGAAAGGGACTTTTGAGGAATTTTAGAATTCCTCAAAAATCTACATGGGAAAAGGAAAGGTGGTTGGGGGGATAAATGTGAATTAAAAATTCACATTCTTAGGATGATCTAGAGGGTAAAAGGTGGACTCCAAAAAGGTGGGACTTGGTCACATGTGGTGATTGTGACAAGTCCAAGGTTCTAGAAGCCTTGGGAGAATGGAATGTGAATTAAAAATTCACATTTAAAGGAGTGGAATCTAGAATAAATGTGAATTAAAAATTCATGGGAAAGGGGTTAATATCAAAAAGGAAAATGGAAGAATTGACCAAAAAGTGGTGCTAAATTTAGCTAATGATTTTGGTTAAGGTTGTGCAAATATTGATTAGGCTAATTAACAAAAGATTAGAGGCAAGTGGCAAATGTAGGAGGATGTGACATTAATCTCTGATTAAGAGGATGCACATCATAACCCTGAATTAATTAAATTAATTCAGATTAGGGTGAGATTATGGAGGATGTGACAAGGAGAGAGAAAGTGGAGAATTTTTAAATTGATTTTTTTTAAAAAAAAAAGAGAGGAAGAATGACTAAATTAAATAAATTAGTGTATTTATTTAATTTAGAGAGGAATAAGGTAAAAGATAAAGCATTAGTTATTAAATTAAATACTTTATCGGTATGAGACAAAAGGTGCAATATTAATTTAATTTAATAAATTAATATTAATACGATAGATGGGAAGGCAGTAATTTTAATCATATGGAAGTGATTAAATTTGGATGCCTACAGGTGTAGAAGCAACATAATCAATTAGACTAATTAGATGGTTGACATAATTTATTAACTTAGAAACTTGAGGCTTAAGCTCTCCCTTGGTGCTCTCATCCTTCTACATTTTGTTTAGGATGATTGAAACAACCATTTGCTGGGATCACTTCCAAGTTTATTTTCTATATTTTGTAATCCCCAAGTACCATATATGACTTTATTTTATTAGCCACAGGGATAGAAAAATGTGCTATTATATTACCCTTCTCATCAACAGTGGTTGTGGAGAGTCTTCTTTCTCTTTTATTTCTTCTAGTGGATGCTTGGAATTCTTCAACACGAATGATAAAATCCTCCACTTCTTGGACATGTTTTTTTTTTCCTTTTTTGGATTGTATGGTTTAGCCATATTGGGAGGGTAGATATATCTCTCTTGTTACTTATTATAAGGAGAAGAAGGATTTGTCCTTACTTCCTCAAAATGAGTCCCTTGCTTTCATTGCAGTGGTGGCTATTAAACATGAGAGACCTTGGGTTGTTCCTCTTGTTGTTTTCTTATTCTACCCCCACATTTTTCTCCAATATATATACCTTAATTTTTCCTCCTTAGCTCCTAGATGGTTTTTTGATTCATGTTGTGGAGATGAGGGAATATGGGTCTCAAGTGGAGGAGATGGATGAGGAGTTGGCACACGAGGTAAAAAATTTATAAGTGGAAAAAGAAATTTCTCCTATTATATATTTTGAAAATCAAGGAGATGGTGGAGGAATGTAAGTATCTAGTAGAGGTGAAGGAGGGTGGTCCCTAGTGAGAATAGATATATATGATGAGAGAGATGGTGCTAGAGAGACCACTGTAATTCCCAAACCCATAAAAAACTTCAATGCTTAAGAGTCAAAACAAAACAAAACAAATTGGTGGAAAAAGAACTAGAAAGAATATATATGTTTTGACTATGGGAATAAATGAATAATTGTATCGAGGCTATAGACGTCTGGCTGGCAATAGAACCATGTTCGTGGAAATAACAACGATAACCTCATTGGGGCTATAGATGCTTGACTAGCAACAAGGCAATGTCCAAGTTACTTTTGGAGTTGGAATAACTGTGTACAACTTATCATGATGGAACATTGTTTTCTCACAACTTCCATAATCAAATGAAAGCACTATGTACACACCCAAGATGATTAGTATAATGCTCCTGAATTGATTCAATTAATGATTTCAATTCCCCTTTGAGTATGTGTTCTTTCTGTAAGCTTTAATTTGGGAAGCCAAACAAAGATTTTGGAGTTCTTAGTAAATCTTTATCACTAAAATTCCATGGCTACCTTGATTCCACAAAAATTTTAGCCATGCCCATATAAATACTCATTTTGATTACAATATTCCATATGCAAAAACATACAAAGGAACATATTTTCAAGTTATATTTTTCCCATCTAACAACATTCGGTTGCAGTGCTTATGAATTTCATGACTTCAAAAGAGAAGCTAAAAAAAAACCCAACACTCTCATTTCACTTCAATACATGCAAATTGGCTACTACTGAGTCAAATGAATTTACTTGTTTCAATTGTACATAGAATATTCATTATTTATGTTTTCAATTTGTGAAAGACATCCACAAAAATTATATAATGTAACTATACATATTTGTATGTAAATATAATGAATTATGTAATGTTCAAATTCATTATTTTTTACCTTTACATTCCTATTGAAATATTCCTTAAACCTCATATAAACCTAAATGCTAATAATATTATAAATTATAATACTATGTTATATTTTACCTATAATTTTTTACAATAGTTATATAAAAAAAAATGAGACTAGTGTAATATACAATTAAAAGTGGAAAAAAAAGCTCACGTAGACCATCAAATATCAAATCAAACCGTCAAAACATAAAACAAAAACAACAAAAAAAAAAAACTAATCACTAAAAACGCCGCTTGTTTACCCTAATATCTCTTTTAAAAGTTACTTATTTTCCTCTTTTTATCTTTACATAACTGCGAAAAAGTCATTTTAAGTTACGTAATGTAATGCAACGAAAATGCCTCGCGTTTACGCTACGAAAGGTCAGATGATAGAAAACAAAAAGTTAAAAGAAACTGACAGTGCCTTGCCTTAACCTCCCTACCATGATAGAATAAAGCAAGACATGAACATGGACGTACATGTATGACAAGACTACTCATGCCAACCAATTGTTAAGGGTATATTTTGTCTCTTTAAAAATGAGAGGTTTTTTATTTTTATTTTTTTGGTTTGAAGGTTAATCCTATTTAGAATTTTTCTATTAATATTGGTAGTACAAATTTAATTTAAAATTATTTTTGTCAAGGTTGTCTATGAGTCGATCATATTATTTATTATATCTCTACGGACTTGATTCTTAGTAGATAAGGTAATTTAGGAACATACCATCACCCTCATCAATTGTGTTCAACCAAATTAACTACAACACCTTAGTTTTCTAATACCATTTCACTAATAGTAGCTTTATTTTTAATGTTTAATATTAACACTTATATTGTGAAGAAATGCAATATTAGTTTTTATAAAAAAATGATAATACTATTAATATAGATGTATTATAATGATAGAGATATCATACAATTAAACGAATAAAAGAGTTTTATAATAAACGGTTCATAAAGTAGAACCCTCCCTTAAAATTTTGTAAATGGGATAACAAGTTAAGTGTGTTGAATTTTGAAGGAAAGTCTATGGTTCAATATGTTTGAGTCAAATAGTACTTAGATGAGTAACCTTTGAAGTTCTTTTAATCTTTTGACCATCACCTACGTACAACGCGTACTAAATGGATCATTTATATAAATGCTCTCAAAAAAATTTCAATACTTTGTTCATATGACCATCATCTCATTGCAAAAAAATATTAATTGAACCATTCATACTTTGAAAATAAAATACAAATCAATAAATTTAACTCAAAAGCACATAACTAAATTCTAATGAAACATTTATTTAATTAAAATCAAACTTAAAACTCCACCATAAAAAAAGCTCTAATTAAAATTAATTCTTTTTATTGAATAAAGCTCAAAATATTACAGCAAAGTGCCAAGGATGCTTCAGAAATACTAAAGTTTTAAAGCCTTTCCATTGTCCACTTTGCAAATGAATAGTGCCAAAACATTATTCGAAAGAGACAATGGTATCTTGGCGGAAAGAAAAAAAATCCTAATCCACAATGCATATTCTTTTCTTTGGAGGGCTTTTTACAGAACAAGGGGGCGAATATATATTTTTTGCGAGGCTTATACAAATAAATGTACAAACAAAGTCCGCCTTTAGAACAGATATGCAAACGTAATAATAAAATAAAAATTCTAAGTTCAAAATAAGCTTTCCTATGGATAACCCTTCTGGCGGCGATATCCAGATCTCCCATTATTCCTGAAAGCACAGCAACCCACAGAATAGACTGCAATAAGAAATATCAACAAAACTATATTGAGCACAGCCACCTTCCGCCAGTCATGCTTAACGCTCGCCAAAACCCCAGCTCTGCATGAATTACAGTTATAGCAGAGTTGATCCTGGTCATTGCTCCACGCGGCACAGTCCGGATCCGACGTGTCAGTCGGAGATGGCGGAACCCAATCCCAGTACGTCGCGTTCCTATACACGTAGCCGCAGGAGCTCGGCGGCTTGCAGCATCCCACCTGGAAAATGCAATCGGGACCGGCCAAGAATCGAACCCTCGTTGTCAGAAAGCAAAAAATGAAATGCAGAATGAGAATTGTGAGGAAAATAAACAGTTGCTGTAGGTACTGACCTGAATTGGCGACAAATCTCTCTGGTAAATCCCGTTGGTGACCTGGTTTGCATCGTCTCTGCTTAGGCTTTTGCAGACCTTGGCATCGCGTATACAGCTCTTTAATTTCTTCCAGTTATCTGCATTTTGAACCCTTTCTTGCAACCAGTGCGAGTAATCCCCCAGGCGGTACTCCATGTACCCTTTGTCCGAGGCCAGCTGCCCTGCGCCTCTATTTGTGACCACAAATGCGAAAATGGTGAAGCAAAAGAGCAGGATTATGAGCAGAAATGTGACGAACAAGTAGATCCACAGCAGCCATGAGACCCTGAAGCAGGCCCCTATGAATCCCGCCAGAGAAACCAGCATTATGAAAACCCCTATGATCATGACGGGGCCTTGCAGAAATTTTTCGCAGTCGGTCCCATGCCTTGTTGCCAGCCATATGCCCGAGCCTAAGATCGGGATCGACAGCAAAAACACCAGGAAATTCAGAATCCCCACCAGGCTGTTACTGATCCGCGGCATTTTGATCACCAGAGTAAATATGAAAAACTATTTAGGTACCAAGCAGCTCTTGTGAGACTCGAACCCCGGACATTCCGCAATTTCGCATGCACAGAGTGCGAGGTACTTAAAGTTGTTTCTTCTCATATACGGTCTGCCTAAATTAATTGGTTTTTCGGAGAATAATAATTATTATACGACTCTGTGCAGGTTCGAATCCCGTGCACCTACAGTACCTCTGCCAAGCGTATAATTTCCCAAAACGGCCTGAAATTGGGGGTTTTCTGATCGTTAGCTTTCCGTTTTGTGAGGAAAACTAGACCTCCATCATAATAATGATAGATTTTGTGTTTCTTATCGTTACACTTCATAGTTCATTCTACTTATTGAAAGATAATTAGACCGTTTGTTATTTTCAAATTAGACCTAAACGGTAGTTGTTAATGCCCCGGAAAATTTTGTATTTTATTATTTTGTAGTTGATAAACAGCTTTTTTTTGGTAGTGTGTTAAATTAGTATATATCTTTAAAATAATTTATGTCTCTATTTTTAAGCTAATTATTGGATGGAAAAATAAAAATCATTGTAGTTAAAAAATGAAAATAAATAATTATTTTGTAGTTGATAAATAGCGTATTTTTGGTAGTGTGCTAAATTAGTATATATCTTTAAAATAATTTATGCCTCTATTTTTAGCTAATTATTGGATGGAATAGGAAAAATCATTGTAGTTAAACAATGAAAAAAAAATGTCAAGATTACGTCCCCTTAAACAATTGAAAAATTAATAGAAAATCATTACACATGAAAACATTAGGTGTTCCCATTGTAAAGTTATATGTGTCTGCATAACTATCGACCTATGTTTTATAAGATTTAATTCCATAATTTTTGAATCAAATTTATTGACCTATATTTTATAAGTAGTAGCTTATACCAACCTAATTCACCTCTAATAATTCATCGCCAACAATTCATTGTTGTGACATATTCATTGCATACAATCATGGTCCTAATATTTGTGTAGACCTTTTTTATGTGTTCAACAAAATCTTTGTACTTTTTCTAAGGTGCTCTTGGCCACTTAAATATTGAAAAATGTATACATAGTGAATATACCACAACGGTGGTGAATTGTATATGTGATGAATATGTCACAACAATGAATTGTTGACACGATGAATTGTTGGCAGTATAGATTGTCGGGGGTGAATTGCTTGTGGTGAATTGCTGGTACTTGAATCTTGATGTTTCACTTTACCAACATCACCTAAATGCATCAAATGATAAGTAAATTATTCATGCTCACAAAAAAAAGATTCACATAAACTATTATTTATAAAATATGAACAAATTAAATTAACTCAAAAATCATGCAATTGAATCTTAATAAACTAAAAAAATACATATTCCAAATTTTTTACAAATATTAATTTAATATTTACTAGATATTAAAATATATTAAATTAAATTTTCTTTGTTTTCTTTAAAAATCTCACACAGTACATAAACACCTAAACTGCAACAATTTATTGCTAGACACTGCCTGAAGTTTGCAATGGCATATATTCATGACTTGATAATGATGACTTTATTACCTACCTAAACTTACTTTGTTTGGAGATAATTCTTTTTCAGGTACTGTAAGTTCGTAGCATTGACGTCTGTTTACTACGATAGTCTTCCAAACTTAGTACTGTAAGATGTACTTTTATAATAGAAACTCTTGGATATTTATATATAATACAATTTATATTTTAAGTCCTGCTACAGAAGAATATCTATAGGCCTAGACAAAGCTGGACGATTTAAGAAAAAGGTCAATTTCATCATTTCGGCTCATAATTCACACACTAAACTTCAACGTCCCATCTACTCCAAGTATTATAAAATCATTATTAAAACAAATCTGCTGCACAGTTTTCTAAAAAGGTTTTATAATTAAAAAAACACTAAACAGGGTAAAATATTTTGTACACCGAACGTGGCAAAATTACCTCTTTACCATATGTAATTCGATCTCACACCTAAAGTTACCTAACAAGATGTTTTAGTGGACCTAACTCTGATACCTTCTTGTCACCTTGCGTCTAGTAGTTTTTCAATAATTTTGATATTAATATTAATAAAAGGTTAAATTTAATTTATGGAATTATAAAACAATAGAAAGTGATTTTTAGAAGAAATAAAAACATGTACTTAAGGTAAATATAAAAATAAAGTAAATATTTTAATATTTCAAGAGATTATTTTTTTGGTAGCAAAATTTAAGTCAAATTTTAGAGAAGATTTAGCATTGGTATAAGAAAGGAGTCGAGCATTTTTTTGATTGTATATTTCAAAATATTAATCTTAAGTATATCTAGAAGATTTAACATTGGTATAAGAAAGCAGTCAAGTATTTTTTTTATCATGTATTTCAAAAAGTATATCTTGAGTATTTTGGAAGTAATTTTAGAGGAGATTTAACTTATGACATAAGAAAGGGGTCAAGTACTCTTTTGTTTGTGTACTATTTTGCTTTGTTTCAAAAGTACTATA
>VDFB02192129.1:0-42733 GCA_007258455.2 Sequoia sempervirens
ATGTTACAACCTTAGGTTGTCAATGGAAATTTTAAATTACACAAGTCTATACGCTTTCCAATTACATTTTTAAACCACGTCTCTTTGAAATTTTTTGTTATTTAACAATTGACTTACTTTGTGTATGCTTCCAAAGCTTTCATTTAGGTATTTTGTCAAACAATTATACAAACTAGTTGATTGTCTTCTCTATGCTACCAAATTTTCCATACATGTCTCTAAAAACTTGGAATATACTCCTAATGTAGTAGGGGGAGGCATGCAAAACACAAACACACAACTTCAATCTGCAAACACAATTTTCAATTTACATTTTCATTAGGACCTCTTCATTCAGCATATTCATGTCTATTCCTTGTAGCATATCAAAGTCACTCAATTGGGTATAATTCCACTCACACAACCTTTCAACTCACAACACAACACACATTAGGGACTCATTACAAATCCTTTCAACATATCCAACAATCACCAATGTTTTTTTTGTACCAAACTGCACATATCAGGTTTTCTACACTTTTAAGGGCCCAAATTAGCCCACTTTTACAAAGGGAACACCTTTAAAACTTGTCCAAATCTCCTAAAACCTTGGGGAAGCACTTTATATCTATCAAAACTTCAAATTACAGTGTTAGATTGCAGAAATTCAATCATTTATCACCCAAACCATAAAACCCTCTCCCTAGGCTTAGAAACCCTAGGTTTTATTGAAAGTAGCACTTTCCAAACACTCCAAAACTTGAAAACTATTAAAAAAAGTCTAAAATACCCTGCTCATGCTCAATCTAACATAAAATAACACTGCCCAACTCAGAAACTCAATTTCACTCACCAAAACCTCATTTTTCTTAAGGAAATCTCAACAATTCCTCATTTGGTTTAATGCCCAATCCAAGGATCATCCTCCACTAAAGTTTCTCATGGATTTTGATAATGTTTCCCTCCTAAAACAAGCCACTTCAACTTCCAAAACTAACATTTGAAAGAGGTGACTGTTGGTCTCCCTCTTTCATACACTTTTACAACCCTGGTGCAGGAGCACCTACACCTTATCCTCCTTATTTGATCATTTGATGGTAATTAGGAGGTTAATAGGTAGGTGGATGAGTCTTTGAGCATGTTTCATTTTGAATAAGGTCAATCAAGACCACTAAGCATGTATTTGGTTGAGTTTTTGAGTTTAGGTGTTAAAATGTGAAAAATGGTGATCTTGCACTAAAGTATCTTTGTAGCCTTTGAAGGCAAGTTTTTGAATTTACATGTAAAGTGTGCAAGATTAGTGTTTTTTGGATGTAATAAGGCTCATTTCAAGGCATTGGTGTGGTTTTAGTGAGTTATAGGTGTTAGGGGTGTAAACTTACAATATGAGTAATATTGTTGTTATATCATGTGTAAATGATGTAAACTTGGCCTTCAACGGTCATTATGGGTTTGAAATTCAGTTGCAAGGTAGTTGGTCAGTGGGATGTGAAGAAGAATCATTTAAATGGAATGTAGACATGGAATGTAAGTTTGATTTGGAGTTTTTGAGAAGAAAATACATCAAAATCTCAAGTTTAGCAATAATTTTTCTATATTTTCATGTTTTTTCCATACCTATAACTCATGTAAGGGACCCTATGATGTCTGATTTAAGTGTAGGATGCATGATTTGAGTGCTAGGAAAGAAATAGAAGTAATAAACCTACTGCTACAGTGAGTTTTGTGAACAAAAATGCATGTGAATGGGGGCTTAGGCCTATGGTTTGGAAGAATCTATGGGAGGTCATGATGTTTTGAACTTTTATGCATGCGTAGGGTTAATTTCCTTTGTTCAAGTTGGTTTTAAAGTTAGGGAGGTTGTGGAAGTAGCATATTCAATAAACCCTCTTGAATAGTGCATAAAACAAGGGTTTCCAGGTTGGGCATGAATTTGTCTATACCAGAGGAATATAGTTGTGGTTTTGGATGTTTGGGAACCTAACAAATTCTTCCCCAAGGTTTCAATGTCTTGTGATAAGTTTGAGGGCATGTTGCTTTGCAAATTAGGTTTTATTAGCCTAATTAGGTCAGCCTAGAAGGGGTGTTTTTTGGGATTTGGTCCAAAGGAATTGTACCTGACATTGAGATATGTGTAATAATTCTTAAATGGGTGTATAAAACCATCAAGATTTTTTCTAGTGTTTTGGAGAACATTTGAGTTATTGGGAAAAAATTGAGTTTCCACTACTACTAGGGTTCAAGGGGTGAAAGTGTGAAATGTAACTTTTGATGATTGTCAAGATTTGAGGGTTGTTTGGTTTGTTCAAATATGTCATATTAATCTTTTAATGACATATATTTCATTTATTTTAATGGATACATTTTTGAGGAACTAATATTCGTCTCACTACCATGCCAAAGAAACAAACAAGGAAGAAAATAATAGAGGAAGAGTATGAAACCTTCAAAGAAAAAGAGAGAGAACGGGTGGTGACATATTGTGAAAAGAATAAATTGGAAACAATTGATGAAAACAAGTCAATTGAAGAGGAACCTCAACCATCAAAAAGAGAAAAGAAATTGGTAACACAAAGGGAATGAATGTGAAAGAGTCGTGCTAGGACAGATGCAGATATCGTAGTTGGAGACACACCCTCTACCAGAAGTGAATACAAAGGGACACCATTAAGCACAAGTGAATATGGAGGGACACCATCTACCACAAGTGAATATGATTGGACACCATCCATTGCATCTCAAGTTGAGAGTACATCATCACTCGGATTTGAAAAAGAAGCTATGCCATCATCCCCATGTGAAGATCAAGGTATTTCTTCTACTCCACCCTCGATCAAAGGTACACAATATATCCCACCTCAATTAAATATTAATGAAATTGCTAATGTTGAGATGTATGTACCTAGGAGAACACCACCTAGAATTTTTCGTAGAAAGCCAAAGTTTTTGATTAATAATGATGACGATATTTTGTAGCACATGGAAGGTAAGATTCCAGAATGCACTTGTAGAAGATATGCTGATAAGATTTGGAAAATATTCTTTGAAAGGCTAAATGAGACCGAAATATGTCAACTATTTGTTCAAATGATGTGGGGTTTAAAGTATAGAAACATCATGAAGACTCTTAGGTTGAGAATATCGAATGCATGAAGTGAAAACACTATTGTGAAGAATCTAATAGATGCTTATGAGAGTGTGGGTAAGATCTCACACTCAAAGGATAGTAATGTCACCCGATGTGTCATTACATCAAATTTGGTAAGCTATCAAACAAAGAGATTTCATCTCATTAAAAATACAAGTGAACAAATGGGAATTAGTAGAATTTTTTTTATCAAAAGCCATTCAAAGGCGGCAAAGAATTGAGGGCATTCTTGGGAGGACTGCCACATAAAGATAAAAAAATTGTTGAAGCACTGAAAAAACTAATTGAAGAGTATTGGAAGAATAATACAAGGCCATCTCTGAATCAAAGGGATGTCGTAAGAAGGAGAATCGGTAGTTAGAACCGTGAGCCACATCCAAAGCATTTTTTGGATACGACTCAAACCCAAACTTTTTTCATAAATTTCAAAATGATTATCCTCAAATTAGTATTTCTCAAATATTTTTTTAAATTCTTAAACCTTTTTATGTAAAGATAAATCACACACACACTACTTGTTGTTGTAGACTACATATTGAATTCTCTAACCATTATGAGGTTTATTGTTCTATATGTTTAGATTTGCATACTAATGATGTTTTATAGGATTATGGCATAGAATCCCCACCAAAATCTTCAAGAGAGTTATTATCAAAAAATTTATGTCAAATAGAGGATGGCCAAATATTCTATAGGATAGCATGCTTGGATGGTTCATGTGAGTGTTGTAGTGGCTTGCAATGAATGCTAGTATGTCAACATATGGAAAGCATTGATGAGGTGCGACATAAACTAGTAGATTTTGGGAAGCATAAAATAGTGGCATACGCTACAAAATATGGGTCTCAAGAAAAAAGGTGTGATTTGGTTATTGATAAGATTCTAGTGTATCAGTTTATGTCCATGTTTCATGAGAATCTAATGTATGAGTATGCAAGGCATACCCATAGAGCCCGATGGCTGGACACACAATTCAAGCTATGCAAGGACACCTTTCTAGTTGGAAGCATAGTATCAGTGGTTGAATTTGCAAAGAAGTACACTCTACAACCATAATGTGAGGTGCAGTCATAGTATTACAACTCCACACAAGTTTCAATATTTGTGCACATTGAATTCATTCATGTAGCTAGTAGTATAGAGGACAAAAGGAAGGTATTGAGGGAGTATCACTTTTATATTAGTGATGATCGCACACATTCTCTAGAGTTTGTGCAAGGTTACTTCCAGATGTTCTATAGTGATTTGGTTTAGAGGGGCATATCATACGATCGACATATAATATGGTCAAATAACTATGCAACACAGTTCAAGAACGTGCACATGTTCTACTGGTTGTGCAGGATGCATCTCACTACAATTGTTTAGCATATGTGGAACTTTTGTGACACTGGGCATGGAAAGGGGGAGCATGATGGTGCAAGAACATGTGTGAAAATATCATTAGCACAAGAAGAGTTAAACTATAAAGAAATTGCAAAGTTGATAGATGCAAGATCAATCGTCGAGTGGTGTAATGCTTTGATGGGTCTAGGTAATAAAGGTACATCTTTAGTTTGTAGATTTTTTTGGTTGATGGATGATACTAACATTGCACCTTATTAGGATTGTTGTACACTAATAGGATTGAGTGAGCTACACTCTTTCCTTAGCTCAAATATAGGTTCATGGAGTATCGATACATGTAAGATGGCATGGTTTTTTTCTTCATGTATAATGCAAGCCTAGAATGATTGTGAGTCAAGGGAGTGGGTTGACAAGTTATCTTAGCCCACTTCACATGTATCTTTCTCTGACAACATTGGAACTAAAATAGATGGAATCGTCGGTCGAATTTGACCATGTATCATATCTAGTTCAACTAGGTAATATATCTACTTGGTTAGTTTTTGAAATTCCATATTGTTATCTTACATTGTATTGTGTTTGTAATGTTGACTAATTTTAAGAGATATGCCACACATATCAATGTAGGGAATGTTTGTGTAGTTATTGCTGATGAAGATAATGAAGAGGGAACAAACTATTAATTATGTCATTGTGTTGAGGCCAAAAAGAAATTGGAAGGTCCAATTATAGATGGAGAAAACATCTAATACCCTACAGGATCAGTTGTTACAGGAATGTGGCTTAGAAGGTACCCACATAAGAGTGTTAAACATTGGTTGTTTTAGGACTTTGACACTCATCATAAGATTCTTCATTACTCAAACCTTGTTGTGGCATCCAATGTTTGTTTGACCAAGTATGGGGATAGGCCTTTGAACAAGACCTTGTGGAAGGTTTGTGAGTCTGACCATGAGGCAATACTTGACACAATAAAGAGTAGAGAAAACCCAGATGGTTCATTGGATTAATTTGTAAGTATATGCACAATGGTTCTTATTAATTTATATTTATATCCACATTAATTTGTTTAATGCCAGTGCTATCTTCTTATTTTACTTTGTGTATCTGTAAGTAACCCGATAAACATTGATTGGTTTTCCCTTGTAGACAATGCAGATTTATGAGCCATCCAAGAGAATCTCAGGTAGAAAAGCAATGCAACATCCCTATTTTGATGATCTTGACAAATCTCAATTATGGTTAAATAAGCCATTACAAAAGTGCATGTGAAGCTTGGTGAGGGAATTTAAAGTTATTCATTTTAAGTTAACCTTATCATGAGCACCTATGATGTAGACATTATAAAAGCATCTTGAATTTTAAGATATTCTATTCATGAGAGGTGTTGTGTGCAATAGGTATCTTGGAACTCCCAGTGAAGATGTATGGACAGGAGTGACTAAGTTGAGAGACTGCCATTCCTATCTATAAGTGCCTTCCATCTATTTTCATTTCATTTCCATTTTGGATGAGTTATTTCTTTTTATTCTTTTACTTAGTGTATCTATAACTAAACTAGTAAAAATTGATTGGTCTCTCCTTGCAGAAAATGCTGATTTTTGAGCCATCAAAGAGAATCTCATCCAAAAAATCAATGCAACATCCTTATTTTGATGATCTTGACAAATCTCAATTCTGATTTAAAGCCATTATAAAAGAGAATTTGAAGCTTTGCAAGGGAATCTCAAGTTACTCATTTGAAGTTAACCTCTAAATGAGAACCTATGATGTAGACATTATAAGAGAATCTCGAATGTATGAGTGACATTGTAATGAGATTTACTTGTAATGACATTTATTGAAATATTGAAATTTGGTGCAGGGGCACCAAGTTTATTGAGCAAATTTGGTTCATGGAAGTCTTTTTAAGTTAGTTTTGTGTTTTGAGTTTTTTCAATTGAATAAGGTCATAACACATCCACAATTGATTTATAATGTAATATGTCATGTTAGTTACAAAAATAATAGTTAGGAATGATTGGAAAGATGTAGAATCATTTGTAAAGGCTATTTAAAGCCTCTTGAAGGAAAATATTTGAATATGGTTGTAAATGTGCAAGAATGAGGTCTAAGAATTTGATATACCATTTAAAGAGCTTGGTTTTCACGGGGTTCCTTTCAAAGCCTTTGCTTTTATTGTTCCTATGGTAAATTGTTTGATAGAGTTGGTGGAATTAGTTTTCATAGTAATCACTATTAGTGAGATTGAGATTGTTAACCTTCAGAGAGTAGGACTTGGGGAAAATGAATTTAATTTGGATATTGTTTTCAAATACTTCAAGTGGTATGTACTCTGCATTGACACCATTCCTCAATATTCACTTTATGGCATCAAGGAATGGCTAAAATCCATGGTTATAAAATATTATGAAAGCATAAAGAAATTGTACTAGTGGGCAATTTTGAAGAATATTACTAATGATCCAAATAAATTTATTGAAGATGTTGGTTGGGAATTTTTGAATATGGAAGCTAGTGATTCTAATTCTATTAATTTAGAAGAGTCAGATCAAGGATTTGAACCCTCTGATGTAGAAGAGGAATCAGAATCAGATTTCATGTAGCCACCATCAAGAGTGTTACAAGCCAACAAGATGGAGGGAATTCTTATATAAGGATAATTTTCAATGTTTCAGGTACCAGCTTTAATACCAACTACAATAGCAACATTGAAATTCCCTAGCAGTATTTGTGTTGATGAAATTTCCTTTAGATAGAAGGATTCAAAGCACATAAACCATGTGGTACAAATGATTAAATCCTAGAGACGATCTGTAGTAGTGAAAGAGTCTGAAAAGGAAGGGAGAGCTACACTGGTGAATCAGGAGAAACTTCACCTTTCAAATAAAAATTCAATTAGGCTGGTAGACGTGTGGATCGGGCCAACATTTGGTGGAAGAGGAAGAAAGATGAGTGGAACTATAGAGGCCCACCATACTAGATTTCGGTATCCAACCATGAGAGTAGAAGAGAGAGCTGATATCATGTATCAAAAAATTAAGCATGCATTCTTCAAACTAGTGGAGAAGGAGATGATTACTTTGTTTCATTTTCATTTGCATAACCATATCAAGGCATGGGAAGCAAGAAGACAAAGGAAGCCTATTTTTATGTGGAGGTAATGGATGTGGTCCAAAATTTAGGAGGGGAAAGAAGTTCAATATATGATCTTGATGAAATTGAGGAAGAACAACAAGAGAGAGACAAGAAAAATAAAATCAATACAGAGTTTCAAGGATTTTCCAAGCGAGTAAGAGAGCTATGGGAGCAACCTCATCTACAATATTTTGAACTAGAGTTTGATATACAATTTAGAGAGCTTGGTTTTCATGGATTTCCTTTCAAATCCTCTACTTTTATTGTTCCTATGGTAAATTTTTTGGTAGAGTTGGCGGAATTACCTTTCTTAGTAATTGCTATTAGTGAGATTGAGATTGGTAACCTTGAGAGAGTAGGACTTGGGAAAAAGGAATTTAATATGGATATTGCTTTCAAAGACTTCAAGCGGGATGTACTCCACATTGACGCCATTCCTCAATCCTCACTTTATGGCACCAAGGAATGGCTGAAATCCCTGGTTATAAGTATTATGAAAGTAGAATGAAATTGTACTAGAGGCCAATTTTGAAGACTATTACTAATTATCTAAATAAATTTATTGAAGATGTTGGTTGGGAATTTTTGAATATGGAAGCTAGTGATTCTGATTCTGATAATTTAGAAGAGTCAGATCAAGGATATGAACCCTCTGATGTAGAAGAGGAATCATAATCATATTTCATGTAGCCACCATCAAGACTGTTACAAGCCAAAAAGATCGAGGGAATTCTTATATTTAAGGATAATTTTCAATGTTGCAGGTACCCGATTTAATATCAACTACAATGGCAACATTGAAATTCCCTAGCACTATTTATGTTGATGAAATTTCCTTTAAATGCAAGGATTCAAAGCACATCAACCATGTGGTACAAATGATTAAATCCCAGAGACGATCTGTAGTAGTGAAAGAGTCTAAAAAGGAAGAGAGAGCTACACTGGTGACTCGGGAGAAACTTTAGCTTTCAAAAATAAGTTAAATTAGGTTGGAAGATGTGTGGATCAGGCCAACATTTGGTGGAAGAGGAAGAAAGATGATTGGAACTCTGGAGGCCCACCATAATAGATTTCAGTATCCAACCATGAGAGTAGAAGAGAGAGCTGATATCATGTATCAAAACATTAAGTATGCATTCTTCCAACCAGTGGAGAAGGAGATGATTGCTAGGCTTCATTTTCATTTGCATAACCATATCAACGAATGGGAACCAAGAAGACCAAGGAAGTTCAGTTTTCTGTGGAGGTAATGGATGTGGTTTAAACTTTAGGAGGGGAAAGAAGGTCAATGTATGATCTTGATGAAATTGAGGAAGAACAACAAGAGAGTAACAAGAAAATTAAAATCAATATAGAGTTTCAAGGATTTATCAAGCGAGTAAGAGAGCTATGGGAGCAGCCTCATCTACAAGATTTTGAACTAGAGTTTGATATACCATTTAGAGAGCTTGATTTTCATGGATTTCCTTTCAAATCCTCTACTTTTATTGTTCCTATGGTAATTTTTTTGGTAGAATTGGTGGAATTACCTTTCTTAGTAATTGCTATTAGTGAGATTGAGATTGTTAACCTTGAGAGAGTAGGACTTGGGCAAAAGGAATTTGATATGGCTATTACTTTCAAAGACTTAAAGTGGGATGTACTCCACATTGATGCCATTCCTCAATCTTCACTTGATGGTATCAAGGAATGGTTGAACTCCATGGTTATAAAGTATTATGAAATAAAAATGAACTTGTACTAGTGGCCAATTTTGAAGACTTTTACTAATGATTCAAATAAATTTATTGAAGATGTTGGTTGGGAATTTTTGAATATGGAAGCTAGTGATTTTGATTCTGATAATTCAGAAGAATCAGATCAATGATATGAACCCTCTAATGTAGAAGAGGAATCATAATCAATCTTCATGTTGCAGGTATCGACTTTAATACCAACTACAATGGAAACATTGAAATTCCCTAGTAGTATTTATGTAAAGGAAATTTCCTTTAGATGCAAGGATTCAAATCACATAAACCATGTTGTATAGATGATTAAATCCTAGAGACAATTTGTAGCAATGAAAGAGTCTAAAAAGGAAAAGAGAGCTACATTGGTGACTCAGGAGAAACTTTAGCTTTCAAAAACAAATCCAATTAGGTTAGCAGACGTGTGGATCAGGCTAACATTTGGTGGAAGAGGAAGAAAGATGACTAGAACTCTGGAGGCCCACCATAATGGATTTCTATATATTCAACCATGAGTGAAGAAGAGAGAGATGATATCATGTATTAAAACATTAAGCATGAATTCTTCCAGCCAGCAGAGAAGGAGATGACTACTTTGCTTCATTTTCATCTTCATAACCATATGAAGGCGTGGGAACCAAGAAGACCAAGGATGTCGAGTTTTATGTGGAGGTAATGGATGTGGTCCAAACTTTAGGAAGGGAAAGAAGGTCAATGTATGATCTTGATGAAATTGAGGAAGAATAGCAAGAGAGGGATAGGAAAAATAAAATCAATACAGAGTTTCAAGGATTTGTCAAGTGAGTAAGAGAGCTATGGGAGTAGCCTCATCTAAAAGATTTTGAAGTAGAGTTTGATATACTATTTAGAGAGCTTGGTTTTCATGGAGTTCCTTTCAAAGCCTCTAATTTTATTGTTCCTATGGTAAAAATGTATAATAAATTTCAATTCCTTGAAGGAGAGGTTGTTGGTTGATTTGTAACCCATTTTTTTTAATCAAGAATGTTATTTTGTAGAAATTTACTATTTTTTTCTCACTTTTCTTGTTGTTGTATGGCCTGTATGAACAATAAGATGATTTGAAACCTATTTTATATTGTAGATTCATGAATTATCTTTCATTTTCACCTATTTAGAGGTTCTAACTCTTTGTATAGTGAAAGTTATCTTGTTTTTACTGTTGCTACATACTTTCACATTGTTCTTGGATTGAAGGCTTTCATGACGTAATTCAACCCATTCCACTTTTTGTGCCTACTATAACTTGTGGAATGGGTCCTCTAACTTGTAAAATACATTCCTAACCTATTTAGAATGTTGTGGAGTCAAGTTGGGTGTTTGGGATGATGTTCTAGGGCTATAGCAGGGTATTTTCATGATGAAAATGAGGGCTTCAAGTGGTTTTTTGAAAAAATGTGGGAAGGGCTGTCCATGTAATGTATTATTAACCATGTGTAGGGTCTAGTAAGTTTGTTTGGTGCTTTTTTTGCGTATGGCCGGTATGGGAGATAGGATTTTCATTAAAATCCCAAGTATTTTGCTTGAAATAGAGGCTTTGGTGTATTAGGGGTCTAGAGGTCTTGGACCTGGAAACAAATCATGGAATTGGAGGTTTTGACACATAACATACTACTATTTGAGGAGTTTGAGTGAATATCTAGTGTTTAAAAGGTTGTATCTTTGTAAATAGGGCTAATTTAGTAGCCTTTATGTAAGGTGGTCTATTGGATCTTAATGATGGTACGAAGAGACATGGTATGATCTCTTTGGAATTTTTCTTAGGGTCTGTGTTAAAGCTTGATTGATATTTGGTTGGCCATTGGATGACCACCTCTAAAAGATAAGCCCATTTGATGAGATTTGGAGACTATAAGTTAGGCAAGGGTTTATTGAAAACCCAAACTCGAAAACTTCCGGGTATGTGTAGGATCATCATGGAAAAAATAGTCCCTTAAGTGGCAAAAAAATTAGAAAAATTAGAGTTAGGAAACTTGACATAAAAATTTGAATAAGTTATCTATATTATTTAAAAAATATGTAAGAATAGAATCTGTAGCAAGTTGAATGTAGTTTCTGAACTACTAGGTTCATTTTTATTTTTTTAAAATCTATTTGGTGAAAATTTGAAATTTCAATGTAGTAGTACTTAATTTCAGGGAAAAAATAAGAATGAGGTGTATGTCTGACCACCCTAACCACAATAAAATGATAATATTTTTTAATAATATTTTAGACATAAGTAGAGGACTCATGTTTGGATGTGATGCATTTAAAAAAATAAAAAAATCCAAGTAAATAATTAATTATGAATTTTTTATTACAAATTTTTAAAAATATAAAAACTCGTATGTCTAACCACCTTAACTTGGTCAAAAACTTCATGAAATTCAATTTTTCTTTTTTTAATCCTATAGTATGCAAAGCATAGAATGTGATGTATGTTTTTGATACCAAAAATGTGATAACATGTGAAAGCTATAAATGTTTTTCAATCAGCCTATCAATCAATACTTGAAAGCATAATTTATATTGGTGGAAAGCTGAGAATCTTCTTTAAAAACCCTTTTCATTTCATCAATTTTGGGTTAAAAAAATTTGTTAGCCATATACCCTACAAATACCCATCATATCACCACTTTTTGGCCCATCATGATCCTGCACATACCCTTCCCATAGCCAAACAAAGCCTAAAACACCTTCAAAAAGGTCTACACAAGCTTAAAAGTTCAAGAGATATTACTGCCCAAAAATATTTCTTCAAACCCTAGCAGTAAACCACCATTTTCCATTAAAAAATGCACCATTTGACATCTAGGGCATCACCTAAAAGCCATCTATTTGCCTCCCTTCCACACAAAAATTTGCACACATGTTTTATAACCATAACTAAGCCTTTCCATTGAGTTATAGAAGCATACAGTGGGTGAAAGGCTTAATATGACATTTTAATGCACTCAAAACCCTTAAAACAGGGTATACAAATTGACCCTCAGTAATTGGCTTCTAAAATGCACAAAATCACTTGAAATTCAACCAAAACAAAAATAAAACAGAGTTAAATCTGCTGCCCACTGAATTCCATTGAAAAGAGAGCACAATCACCTTATACAGAACCGTACAGTTCAATGAAACATCAAATCCCAAAGTGCAAAAGGGTAGATATCTTTGATGGGGTATTACTCAGATACCATGGCACTTACAAAATATTCATTTGAACTTATGGGATCACATTGGAGCCATCTACAATAACCTCTCTTAGTTTTTATTATATCACAGTGGTTTGCTCGTGGTTTCCAATTTTCAGTTGATGGAAAAAGTGTCAAATTTAAATAGTGGAAAGTTGCAAAGTGGTGCAACTTTTGTTCTACAACTTGTGTCACCAAATGGATTGTTCCAACACATCTAAATAGGTATTTTTACACTATACATGCTCATTTTTCACTCCCAAACACGTGGAATCACTCTGAGCTACATTCAACCAGATCGATCCCTTAAGGGTCCAAAGTGTAAAATGGATGCAAACTTTAGTGTGTTGCTACTCAGATATCGTGATGGTTAGGAACTTCTCGTATGATCCCATGGGATCGTGTTGGGACCCTCTATAATAACCTCTTTCAGTTTTTCTTATCTTAGAGTCATTTTCCTGTGGTGTTCAGTTTTCAATTGATGGAAAAAGTGTCAAATGGAAGCAGTGGAAAATTGCAAAGTGTTGCAACTTTCGTTCTACAACTTGTGTGACCAAATGAACTATTCCAAAACGTTTGAATAAGTATTTTTACACTAATCATGGTCCTCTTTCACACCCAAACATGTTGAATCACTTTGAGCTACGTTCAACTAGATTGATCCCTTAAGGTTCCAAAGTGCAAAATGACTGAAAACTTCAACATGTTGTTACTCGAATACTGTGATACTTAAAAACTTCTCATCTTATCCTATGGGATCATGTTGGGCCCCTCTGCAATAACCTCTCTCAATTTTTGTTATCTTAGAGTGGTTTTTCCTGTGGTGTCTAGTTTTCAATTGATGGAAAAAGTGTCAAATGCAAGTAGTGGAAAGTTGCAAAGTGGTACAACTTTCATTCTACAACTTGTGTGACCAAAATAATTGTTCAAGGTGTTTCAATAGATATTTTTATGCTAGGGATGATCCTCTTTTTCACCCAAATACGTGGAATCACTCTGAGCTATGTTATACCAGATCAATTCCTTAAGGGTCCAAAGTGCAAAATAGCTGCAAACTTTAGCATGTTGTTACTCGAATACGGTGACACTTAGAAACTTCTCATATGATCCTATGGGATCATGTTGGGCCCCTCTACAATAAAATCTATTGGTTTTTGTTATCTTGTAGTGTTTTTCTCATGGTGTCCCTTTTTAGTTAATGAAAAAAGTGTCAAATGCAAGTAGTGGAAAATTGCAAAAGTGGTACAACTTTTGTTTTGCAACTCATGTGACCAAAAAAACTATTCCAACACGTCTAAATAGTTATGTTTACACTAGGAATGGTCCTCTTTCACACCCAAACATGAGGAATCACTGTGAACTACATTCAACCGGATTGATCCCTTAAGGGTCCAAAGTGCAAAATGGCTGCAAACTTCAGCATATTGTTACTCGAATATCGTGATGCTTAGAAACTTCTCGTCTAATCCAATAGGATTGTGTTGAGTCTCCCTACAATAACCTCTCTCAATTTTTGTTATCTCAGAGTGATTTTCCTATGGTGTCCAGTTTTCAATTGATGGAAAAAGTGTCAAATGGAAGTAGTGGAAAGTTGCAAAGTGGTGCAACTTTTGTTATGCAACTCGTGTGACAAAACGAACTGTTCCAATGTGTCTGAATAAGTATGTTTACACTAGAAATTTTCCTCTTTCTCACATAAACATGCAGAATTTCTCTAAGCTACGTTCAATCAGATTGATCCCTGAAGGGTCCAAAGTGTAAAATAGCTGCAAACTTCAGCATGTTGTTACTCAGATACCATGATGCTTATAATTTTTTTTTTTGATACTATGGGATCATGTTGGGCCCCTCTACAATAACCTCTCTCATTTTTCCTTATTTCAGAGTGGTTTTCCTATGGTGTTTAGTTTTTAGTTGATGGAGAAAGTATCAAATGCAAGTAGTGGAAAGTTGCAAAGTGGTGCAACTTCCGTTCTGCAACTTGTGTGACCAAAACAACTATTCTAACACATATGAATAGGTATTTTTATGTTAGGAATGTTCCTCTTTCGCCCCCAAAAATGTGGAATCGCTCTGAGCTACGTTCAACCGGATTGATCCCTTAAGGGTCCAAAGTGCAAAATGGCTACAAACTTCAGCATGTTGTTACTTGGATACCGTAATGCTTAGAAACTTCTCATTAGATCCTGTGGGATCACGTTGGACCCCTCTACAATAACTTCTCTCAATTTTTTTTTTATCTCAAAGTGGTTTTCCCGTGGTGTCTAGTTTTCAGTTGATGGAAAAAGTGTCAAATGCAAGTATTGGAAAGTTGCAAAGTGGTACAACTTTCGTTCTGCAACTTGTGTGACCAAATAGACTATTCCAATGTATTTGAAAATGTATGTTTACACTAGGAATGGTCTTCTTTCACACCCAAACACATGGAATCGCTATGAGCTACATTCAATCAGATCGATCCCTCAAGGGTTCGAGTGTATTATGTTGAAATAGGGCATTCCACCTATTGTTCAGGCTATGTCTAAGTGATATGGGCCTGATGTAAGTAGGATAGTGATTAGGAATAAGAAAATAGCATTGGTAAAGGAATTGGAAGAGATTACTAACGCTACCCTTGTTCAAAATTCAAAATTGAGGCTCCTTAAAAGCAAGGCTAGAAGAGGTGGAAAGAAGAAATTGCTTGAAAATAAGTTAGAATAGGTTGGAAATAGGGTGATGTTGTGGATTTTGATGTTTTCAAAAGGTCTATAGGGACAGGGGAGGTCAAAAGTATGTTATGGCATGATGCCCTAGTTGGGAAAATAGGGGTTTTGAATGAAAAAAGATGTTTGAGGGAGTAAAAGTGGGTAAATTCAAGAGGCATCATAACTTGGTGGTCATAAGTTTGTGTAGGAATAATGAAGAGTGTTGGAATAGGTTTTGAGTTTAAGGTTTAGGGGTTCGATTTTCCAGTTAGGCCAATTTTTTTGGAGGGGGGTTCGGTTCGTTTTGGGTTTGTTGGTACAAAAATCATGTAAAAACAAAATATAATTATATATGTAGCTTAGAAGCATTCATTAGGATTAGAATATCACATAACATCATATAAATAACAAAACCACCATAAACTTGAATGTCATTTAAAACATGCATGATAAATATTCATCGTTGAAACTTGAATTGTGGTAGCTTGATATACAAAGTCTATTGATGCTAGGGTTCAATTTGTATGATTTTGAGAAACAAAGCCAATTGAGTAGAGTTATCAGCATTCTTCTTAAATCATAAGAATTTGTTTAGTACACTAGCCATTTTGATGTATTCTTGTAGTCTCAAACATTATTTTGTATCATTGTTACATTGGTCTTGAGAGTGGTAGCTTAACATAGCTCCACAATACAAAATTTGGTTTACCTGTGCAGTGTAACAATGGCATAGAAAAAATTTTCTTTCAAAGAATGAAAGGGTGAGTGCACAATTGAAGTGTATAAACACATATCTTTTTGTAATATCAAGGATACTTTTTGAAACTTCCATGCATTGCTAATCTAAAAGGAAAATTCTTATGTATCCTTTGCTTAATTGAGTTGTTCCAATCGAAGGATTAAATATATTTGAATACTTTTATCAATCATTTCATAGAATACCAATTGAAAATGTGTTTTTTTCCTTTAGATAAAGTTGTTTACCATCAATCAATTAATTTATTCAAGACAAACCATGAAGGACATCAATGATCAATGCTATGGCTAACCAATTAATAAGTATACACGTGAATAAGTCAAGCATGTACATTGAATAAGGGAAGCACAAGTAGTCACAAACATGTATGCATTGAAGTATACACACGAATACATAGTATACACAACTTAATACAAAGTATATGAATGAATACACGGTATACGCATGAAAACGCGTAAGTCACAAAGTATACACGTATGTTGTAAAATATACACTTGGATACATGTAACTCATATCTACTGAACAATGAATTTATAACATGCAAGTATGGACACCATCGATAAAAAATATTTGTATTAACCAAATAGCCATGTATGCATACATCAATATATGTCAATATAAGTATAAAATATAGGTACAAAATAGCCATATAGGCTTATGAGAATGCCATATAGGCAAACAATGTCAAATACATCCAATACAAAATATGTACAAAAATGCCATATAGGCATACAACAAAGGGCTCTGGAATCAAAAGTCATTGCTCTCCAGGCTCTCGAAATAAACTCTTTCCCTTTGTTGGTCGATCAGATGGTGATAGGTATGTCACTCATTTATGTTGCACTCGAGGAGTGCTCCTACTAGTCCTCTTACTACTGTTAAGTTCTTAGTGAAGTATTAACTGTTGCAATAAGAAGTAAATACATTAATATATAGAAATTACATTATAATAAAAGATATATTTAAAAAAAAATCACTTACGGCCATCTCGCGATCACTCTCCATGAGGGAAATATCTACACGCCGATGTTGAGGCATGCTCAAGCCTTGTATAAACCATCCAAATAGAAATTAGACTACAAATCAATAATTTGGGTTGATTTTTCACTCAAACTAACATCTATAACAACGAATGTAAATTGAAATTTAGTAATTTTCCTCATACCTCCCCTATCAGAGCCATCGAGGATTGTATAATGGATGAAACACTGATATCCATTGCCCTCGTAATATTTGGAGGTGTTTCCACAACCAACATCTAAAAATAAAACAACAAATTATTTAATCACAAAAATGTTACAATAGAAATCCACGTCATGACTTATAGTGTATGAGATCTAATGATTTTTTTTTGAGTACTTATTAAACTATATTATTATGATTATCATGCTTCCTATTTTCCCTATCCATATCTTGTTCAAAAGGACGTGTTTTTAGGCTTTTTCCCATAGCAGCAAGCTGCTCAATCATTTAATTAAATTCTTTCGTAGACATGTACGATAACTGTGGTGGCATAGAGAAGGTAGTGAACTATTTGAAAAAAATCCTCAAAAGAAATGGGGTCTCATGGTGAAGGAATATCACTACAAAAAAATGCATGTCATGGCATTCCATCACCATAAGAATGCATTTCTTTTAGGTATTTTTTCAAAAATTTCATTTCCTTCTCCATGGTATTATTGCTTACTATTATGTTTTGATAGATATTTTTCCAAACATCCATATTTTATTGGAAAACACCTATTTTACGCTTTTAGCCATAGCAGAAAGGAAGCACGAGTAGTTTGATAAAATGCTTTGGTGCACATGTATGAAAAATGCGGTATCATAGAAAAGGTGGTGAGCATTTTGAAGAAATTCCATCACCATCACCATGAGACCGCATTTCTTCAAGGAATTTTTTGAAATTACTAACTTCCTTGTCTGTGTTATTTCTTACTATTATGGTTTCATAGATTTTTTCCAAGCATCCATAATTTTTTGTGTAGGTGCACCTTTGCAAGCACATGCCTCCATGTGAAGAAATTGCATCACTGCTTATGTTGGATTTCTAAAGAACTATATTGTCGTTTAAATTTTTTCATCTATCAACATCTAGTTATTAGTCATGGAATGTGAAGTAATGCTTTGAGGTTGAATGATGTGCAATGCAACACAACCAATGATATGAATATAAACTATACAAATCTATTAAGTAAAATTCATTAGTTAAACTCTTTATTCTATTACCTACATGAAGGTTTGAGTAAATTCATTGGCACTGGGATGTGTTCCCTCGAAACCTCCAATATTACCATGTTCAACATCTAAAATCACATATTAAAATACCATTCATAAAACAATGCTATTAACATCTAATAAATTTATAATTGTTTGCTAGTTACATACCCCACTAATAGGTGTATTGCAAAAATAAGTAGGTGGAGGGCCGGTGTATCCAGTCTCAACACTATGACCTTACAATTTTATTAAAATCATAAAACTAAATTAGTTAGTATTGCATTTCAAAATTGAAATTTAATAAATTAAATTCAATGAACATGCTAACTTTTAGCTGAGTATCAATGCCATATGCATCATGAAAAATGTCATCCACCCTCTCCATCTTCGTAGCTACATGCAGATCCTTCACAATAGCCTCTTGAGTGTTGGTGGGGTCATATGAACAAGTCACCCCGCAAGATTGACACACATGGGTTCAAAGGCCACCACTCAAAGACTCTGCTAGATGGTGCTATAGAATAGGGCTAGTATGATGGATGACACTCTAGGTCGAAGTGTTTATTTCCTGCAATGAATCTACATCATCACTCTCCTTTGCAATGACAGGCATAACAACGTGCTCATGAGGTGGCCTAGTGAGAGTCGTCTCCCTTGCCACATAGGATCTAGCTATGCATCGGGCCTATCCTGAGCCGAACCCCCACCTCTCCCCTGGAAGTCCCTCATATCAAAATAATTTGGGATTTTGTTCAATATGAACTCACTGTATAGTTTCCTAAGAAAATATTGGGGGACTTCACAATTGTTGCACGGTCGTTCATCAAAGACCATGTACAACTTATCATAAAAGTGGTTCCCAATCTCTTGGTGTTGGCACCAATGAATAGGAAACCTCTTCGCATTGAGGCTAAGATTTTGATTTGTGCATGGGTCAGTGAATAATGAGAAAAAATCAGCTTTTGTAATTTTTAAATCCTTTACTTGTTTATATGATAGTTTATCTACATAATATGCCCTAGTTGCTTGCCTCCTATCTTGCCATCCATTTATTTGTTTGCTAATTGAATCTACATATTTTAACATATCTTTCAATGAATTTGTGAGGGTCATTCTTTCTGTGGTTGAACCATTTGGATCACTCAACCTACTAATAAAATCCTCAATTTGTTTTTTGTTGTTCTCAATCTCACTCATTAAATTTTGTTGAGTGTTAGGAGGGTGTTGAGGGATTGGTGGAGGAGGTTGTTGTTGAGGTTTATTTTTTTCTTCAAGATTTGGTTGCTCTTCTTGTTAAGTATTTTGTAGGTTTGCAGGTTCATTTGCATCTCCTACAAATTCAAAAATTTATATATCAAATATAACCTAAAACTAAGAAATTCAAAAACAAACAACAAACAATACTTACCTCTCCCACCTCTTCGTCGTCGTGGCACCATCCTTGCAAATAAATAGCAACTCTTGTTGAATATTTGTGCCCAATACCTCCTCCTAGAATGTGAGTGTGAAAGTTGGGGGTTTTTTTTGCAGACAGAAGAAGAAAATAGTCGAAGTGATAATGAAGACTTTCACTTTTTTTTTCCTTTTAATGTGCTATAACACAAGCACATTATAATGCACTCATGCTATGAGTTTTCAAACTTTTTTTAGAATGTGGCCATGAAATTTCTACCCAACTTCATGCACCTACCCAACTTTCTCCTAGACAACTATCTACCCTTTAGCAACAACTACCCATAGATTCTCTAATCAATTAAGGTATCACTATTCCATTTCAACATTCAAATTACTTCTTCTTAAATGTCAATCAAAATGTATGTAAGCCTAATCTAAAAAAATAGATTTATGACTTACGGAGTAATTAATCATTCAGTCACTTCATTCTTAAGAATAATTTCTACTTATTGATATCTTAAGCATTTTCCATTAAAATGAAGTACCACAGAAAAAAAAAAGAAGGTATGTGACAAGTATGTGTATGTACATAGAAAAATTCTATGTGCATACACATATATGTGCCTACAAGAACAAATATTTCCATCCATTACCCCATCTAATAATACCCCTCCTGGTGCAATCAATATCAAGATGTCCCATCCACTCCATCACATGATCCCCTTCCTCTAAGTCAAGATCAAAGCATCCCTTCATCTCCAAGTCATAATCACATTCCATCTCATAACCAAGAGAAAACTATACCATCCACCCCATCCCATGATCCTACCCTAAGTCAAGATCAAATAACCCCTTCACCTTCATGTCATGATCCTAATCCTCCACAAGATCCCATCACCCATGAATTCCCTACTTATCAATTGGGTTCCTCCACTTTCATCCAAGTCGGTTTCCTCCAAGAAACTAGCATTCCTTCCATGGCATACCCTCCTCAAAATGGACTCGCATTTTTTTTTCAAAAAAACAAGTATCCCATTGGAAAAAATATTTTTCAAAAAATGCATGAAGGCAAAGGGTTAGGCCTACATGGGCAGGGCATATTAGAACACATCCATATCCAAGAAAATCCAAAATATCATGGCCTTGGATACCAATCTCAAGACATTGGCATTCCTTCCACCCATCCTAAATCTAAAATCCCTCCACTTAAATCTAAATTTCAACATTCCCCATCCTCAAAATCTATCTTGGTCCCTATATTCCAAATCCAATTCCTTTATCCCTTCCATCCATTGTGGGTCCCTATGTCCCAAAACAAAGTCCTTCATCTTCTCCATCCACCTTGGGTTCTTACATTCCACCACCTATCAATCCTATTCCAAAATTCCATTATACTCTCTATCCATCACTTCATATCCCTAATCAAGATCTTCAAAGGAACACACCCTCGAACCTTTTCCAACATACTTACACCAACCCATCCATAATACATTTGTATCATTCCTCTCCATCCACCAATCCTATTTCTATTGGAAGCAATTTGGATGCCAAATCTCAAATGCATAAAGTGAAAAATCCACAACAATTAAAGGATTGACATGTCCCATCAAATAGACATTAAAAGAAAAAGAAAAATATGATCCAAAATATAAAAAAAAAATCTCAAAGGCCACAAAGGATCATGAATCAAAAATAGAAATAAAAAACTATGTGGATTCCAAGAGTACTCATAGAATCAATGCATCCCAAAGAAAAGTCAGAATTGGCATCCAAACTTGCTTATCCAAAAGCTCCATCCAATTCTAAGTCCTCCACCCCATCTAATAATCTTTTATTACCTCCATCCATTTTGGATCCATATATCCCAAAATCCACATCCAATCCTCCATCTAAACCTCAAAATACAAAAGCCACTTCTCTTCCACAACTCCACCACCCTTCAAGGTGTCTACCAATGTTGATATTTCCAAAATTTCCATCCACTCATCAACAAGTCTTCCAATATCCCATCCATTATACAACATCCATATTTCATCCTTAGATACCTCTTATCCAATACTTTGCATCAATCCATATCCCTTTCCATCTTACCATCCATTTCATTCCCCTTACCATCATTCTACCAATGCCTATGAGCATACCTCCAATTGTCCATGATCTAATGGAGCACATCTTCAAGCGATGCCATCCATGGAACTAGATTCTTGAGTCCTCCCTTCATCTCCGTACCATGGATCCACCATATTCCAAATCCACTTAGCCATATCCTTATCTTTCTCCATCCATCATATTCTAAAAAAAAAATGGAAAAAAAGAAGAAAAATGGAAAATAAAAAAGTAAAGAGAAATCGTTCATCCAATGGTGAAAACCACTTCTTGTGACACCTTGGATATGCACCATGATGAAAACATAGAAAAAAAATGTCATGTGTATTTCATTAGCCTCTTACACTCTACACTTGGGGGCACGTTTCATTTATGGTATCATACCTACCACACCATCGTTTATCCCTCATTTCCCATCCATCATCCTATCTAAATCCATTCTCCCTTTTCCCTCCTTTGATCTTGATAAGGCTAAGGATCTTCATATACATCATGCATTATATCCTTCCATCCTTCTTATCCTATCCATATCATTCATTCCATATCCCTCATCCTATCCAAATCCATCTTCCCTTCCCATAGTTGATCTTGATGAAGAGCCTAAGGGTCAAATATCAATGCATCCATATCCTATCCACGTGATCTTGATCATCCTACCTATATCCTATATAATACATCCCTTATCATATCTCCATCCTCCCATCCTATCCAATTCACCCTCTCTTTTCACCCTTGATCTTGATAAGGCTAGGGGAAAATTATACATGCATTCTTTGGACAATGCAATCCTTACTTCCTCTACCATTCATGTCCTTTATGCACTATCCTTCTATATCATACATCACTTATTGTCTTCCATCCATGATTGCACTACCTCTAGTGGGGGGCATATTAGTCCTTTCAAACTAGTCTTTGGAGCTCCATCTTCCTATCCTCTATAGACTATAATCCTATCTCCCATAACCATCCATTATCCAAAGTTCTCTCTCATATCCATGGAATTCATCCATCCTTTACCATGTCTTGGTCCTCCCTTGTCATTGTATCTCATTCAATCCTCCATCCAATCTTATATTACCCAATCCAACTATCCTAATCTAGTCCATCCAAATGCAATCAATTGTAATCCATGCAATCCAATCTTGCAATCTAGCACATCATCCATAAGTAATCCATGATTTCAATCCAAATCAATTGATAATCTATTGATCCACTTTAATCAAGTTATCATCATAGGGATATATCTTTCCCCATCTTCATGTTTTTTTGGGATGTGTCCTTCCCATGTTAAACAATGTCGTCATCAATCATCAATCAATCTATCAATCCATTTTCAAATTGGCTTGGAGCATAGTCCTTGGTTGCTTTTGGTTTGTTGTGCATACTTTCTTGTTGCTTGTGTGTTTTATCATTGTTTTCCTTTCTCATGTCTTTTCCATTCTATTGTCACAAGGGCATCATTTTCTTCCATATCATGGTGTTATAAGGCATATGTTTGAGCTTGACCTTTTTTATCATGTACTTGGCACATTGTCATCCTGATTCCTTATACCTTGGTGCATAATGTCAAGTACAATATCAGATCTAGGTTGCTCATATCATTGCAGCATGATGATCCTCCATCCTCCCTCTCCATCCATACTTTTATAATCCTTATCTATTTTCCTCTTTCCTTTATCCTTCATCCTTTAAGTCCTCTCAGTCATTTTGAGAGCACACTCGTGTTCTTTGACCACACATGTTTTCTTGAGCGGGAAATCGACTACCCCCTCATCATTCTTCCCCATCGTCGCTAGTGACTGGGGCATCATGCTTCTAGTCCTAATCCCTTTCCTACCCACTATGTTTTATTCTTTAAAATGATGTTACTTCTCTTAATTGCAACATCATCTGAAAGAGGGGCAAAATGTAGGCACTAAAAATTGTCCTTGCTTGTATAATTAAATAATTTTAGTTATTTGATTATCCCCTAAGGTCCTATTCTCCTATTAATTAAATAATTCTTAATTATTTAATTAATTCATTGTCTCCTTATTCTTCCCATGATTAATTAAATAAATTTTATTTATTTAATTACATCACTAATTAATTCTCTTTTCCTCTATAATTAAATAATTTTTTATTTTTATTTAATTATTTTGCATTTTTCTAGTATTTAATTATTCATTAGCTTTTTCTTCTATAATTAAATAAATTTTATTTATTTAATTATTTTTGCCTTTCCCTCCTAAATTAAATAATTTTATAACTATTCAATTTTCTCCTCCAACCTCTTTTTTTTTTGGCGTTCTCTTTATCCATGTATTCTTATCTCTTCATGTCTCATTTAATTTCCACCCTTGATTGAATTATTTTATAATTCAATATCAACCATTCATTCTTAACCAAGTCCTATGTTTTCCCTAATTTAGCCCTAACACTATTTCATACTATATCTTTCAATCTTGGCCATTGATTGTCTTGTATTTGACAATAAATAATTCATATAGAATTAAAAGCAATAGAAATAGGTCACATATTACATATGGAATGAAAAGTAGTAAAAATAGGTCAATGAATTTGACTTGTAAAATTCTGATAAGAATATCACAAGTAAAAATAAATCTCACTACTAGATCCCATACTACTGTTGAATACACATAGGTTAGGCCATATTCACATCCCTTAATAAACATAATTCAGACGGCTCTAGAAAAATTCACAGCCAACAATTCACCCTCCGAAAATTCATCCCCAACAATAAATTTATTGTCTTAAAAAAATATATGACTAGATAAGTTGGAGTACGAATATACCTATCCTTAACAAAATGTCTGACTCTTATTACATCTGATCTTGGCCGCCAGCCAAAATATCAACAAAATTTGTACTATAAACGGCTCGGATGGGCACTGGTTTGAACAAATTCTTCTGTTTGTTAGGGGAAACATTTTCAGCACTCCGTTTCTGGTAAAGTTGGCTTGAGTACCGAACAAAATCAGACATGAATCCTGCAAATTCATTATAAAAATTCCATCAATTAACTGAAAAATTCAAAATCACAATAGCTTAACAGAATCGACAGGGCATTCATAAAATTTCTCTAAAATTGTCAATAAATTCTTTGAAGAAAATTGACGGGTACTCAGTTACGCAGTTACTAGATATTAAATCATTTACATAATCCGTAGAAACATCGTACCTACACAATTCAGTCAAAGTTTGAGTCATCAAACAGTTTCATATGCTGCTGATTTAGCACTAAATTTGAACATTTATCGGCCTGGCGGAATCTTACCCAGATTTTCCGCTTGCATTTGAGCAATCAACGAAGGTGAAAAGACTCGCTGTAAACGGAAGAGAGGATTGAACTCTTGGTGAGATTGGGGAAGTACGGCTGCACCTTGAAGGCATCTGGAATACAACTCTGTTGACGGACAATTTGATTTCTTCTCAATCTGATTCGTTGTTGAAGGATTCTGCTGTGTTTCCGCTTCGATTTGAGGGTTTAATTGTGCAGCTTCAGTCTCAGTTCCCAGTGGAGAGAAAGGCTCTTCCTTTTGCGTTGAAGTGCAGAATCGGGAGAGAAGATTCGCTTGCTGCAAACGCATGTTAAGAAGTTCTGCTTTTTTTGTTGCCAATTGATATTCTAGCTGAGACATTTGGTGCTGCAGTCGATGTATAGTCCCTGCACACCCATATACCGGATCTCGCAGCCTTGCGTTTTCTTCATACACCATACTGCTCACAGCATCAGCCCTTCGATCGTTGGGAAGATCCTGCAACAGTTAACCACTCTTAATATAAGACTAAGACTGTCTGAGCTCATGTAGAGGGAGTGGTTTTAGGAAAATTCACTCTCAACAATTCACCGTCAAATAAATTGACTATCATGACAAATTTATCTCATGAAAAATTCACCATCAACAATTCATAACAGTGTGATTATGAATTTGCCGAAACCAGAAGGAACATTTATGTGAGTTACATTCAGAGAAGGAAGCAGAATGTGCAGAAAAAAATAACAACTCTAATACGACAGACTGCATGCAACAAATCTTGAAATGCGACAAAGCGCATGCAACAAATCTTGGAATAACAACGAATGCATAATGAAAAAATGATGTAACCTGAAGCATCCTTATAATGTTGCTTGCACCAAACACTCGATGGGCAGTTGCAAACTTGTCAGGGTTGTCTGGTGGAAAGTATGGAGCAAAAAAGAACTTCTCTCGGCATCTTCTTTTCAGAATTTTACACGCTGCACATGAAAATGACGGTGGCTTTCTTTTTGCAGTGCACTCCATCTGAAAATTTCAAACCAAATTAGCTACGTGAAAACAAGGTCAAAGTAAAAGGGTAAGACAGGATGCATAAACAGCCAGGATTCTAGAACTGATAGATGCCTTCCCTACAATTTCTAATGCATTTGATCACTAGCTTACCTTTCCAGTGTCCATTTAACAAATATTATCCGGTCCTGACCTGCAAAGAAGGTTGATGGTGTTGAAGCAGACTGATGTGTACTACACTGTTAGATAGCAAGGCTCAAGTTCACTCTGCCCAATACCATGTTTTTATAAGGCATTAGAGGTTAGCCTTACCTGACTCCATGGGACCCAACCCTGTTGTTTTCTTATGTCAAATTCATTGACTCATATTTACCGCTTTTCATGGATTATTTAATATCTGTTTTTCATGGATTATTTAATGTGGAATATTAGCAGACACGGTTCTAGGAGAATTCGCTGCTAACAATTCATTGTCAGAAAATTCACTGTCAACAATTCACCTTGGGAAAATTCATTGTCATGGCAAATTCAACTCATGGAAAATTCTAGTGCTTTTCATTCTATATGCAAATATGGGACCCACTTCCCATTTCTACTGTTTTGATTTTATATGGGTTATATCGATTCTATTTCCCATTTTTCAAGTTCAGTTTGCCCAATACAATGCTTTTATAAGGCATTAGAGGTTAGCATGATTTAGCTCCACATTATGTTAGGAAAATAAAGTTTTACATTTAATAAATCAGTTAATTGTTAGTTGCTAGTTTGAGGGAGTTATTGTCCTAAGGAAATTTGGGTGGTTATTCACCTGAATAATCACCTACATTTCCTTTTCACGTGAATATAATTCACTAAAATCCAATGCTTAATAAACATTTGCAATGAACATTGTAAATGACCCCAAAGATTATAATGAAATTCCTCTCTTTAATTTTGATTGCAATATAAATCTTTTGCTCTTCTACTTTTGTAATGAAAATTACAATGTAAATGTTTCGCTCTTTTATTTTTACTGAAGATTGCAATGTAAATCTTTTTGGTCTTCCATTTTTACTGCTCTACACATTCAACGGTAATACGGCAACCAACAAAACCCAAGACTACTTTGAAGTTGATACTTGGTAAGGATAGTAAAAGGTTTTTTCAACAAATCATCTTTCAAACGCGTTTCGTATATAAGCTACGAAATGAAAGTTCGCAGCAAGAAGACAAAGAACGATAAACGTGAAGGCTGGGGATCCAATACTAATCATTCTTTAGGAAGTCCAGATTAATGATTACTATTGAAGGCTAGCCGCTTCTCACTTGCTACCCATTCTTACTGATCCAAGCTTACAAGACTGGTAAGATTCTAGGTGATATGTTCAAGTCACGAAGTGTGGAAGGGCGTGATAAGAAAACGCGTGGAAGAAAAAGCAGTAGAAATGGGTCCCATATTTGACAATAGAACTCTCCCCATCTTACAAATCTTCCCATACAAAACGAAACTCTCTGCATGTACTAGCACTTGTATCGATAAGTAGCACATGTATCGATACGAAGTTCAGGGAATATATCGATATTAAGGGAGAGGATCTAGTAGTTGAGCACTCTAACTTCACTCTTCTAGAAATCTTAGTTTCAAAAAAAATTCAATTTTTTACAGCAGCTTGCTTGGCAATGCCCCTACTTATAATTGAGGTTTCAAGGCCACATCATCAAATATGATGACAAATCAGCATATTTTTTGTTGAGGTGTCCAAGAAAGAAAAAGTGAGACTGATACTTGTGCACTAAATCATGTTTTATTGGTGCAATGATGTGGCATCACATGATTTGTTGTTGTTTAGATCTAAGAAATACATATTACTCAATTATTGGTAGTCATTATCAACACTAACAACTTTAAAGTCACCACTATTGGTTCAATATTATTAAAAATATTGGGCATTAATCAACAAATGCTATAACAATTATTAGCACATGCTCAACTACTAGGTCTTTTCCTCTAATAGCTAATTTACTATATGAAAGTAAAATAAAATTTTCCCTGTGCTTTTTTAACTATTCTTTTGAAGTCTTCAAGTTCTTATACATTGCAATAAAATGTTGTGAGATAAAAATAAATAAAAAATAATTATAATTTATGAATTTTGAAAGAGAAAGGTTCAAATTGATGGTTATGAAAATGGTCTTTGATAATGCAGTAATTTTACAAAATTAATTTAAAATAAAAAAATGAATATTTGCAAAGAAATAAGAAGAGTTACGAAGTTTATAGAAAAATAAATTAATCAATTTAAAAAATTAATGTAATAATCATTTTTGTAAAAGTTTAAATAAGGTTTAAAATATTTCTATATTTAATTGCCGCAATATTTTTAATTTCAAGCTTTCCCCTTTCAAAAAAATTGAAAATTTATTCTCCATTAAAATTTTATTGACTTGAATTCATTTTTAAAAAGTATGTTTATTTACTTATATAACTATATCAATTAAACATTATATTTGTATATAATTAATATTTTACCCTTATCACTCACATTATTAAAATGGTATGAGTTCACTATAACATATAGATACAATACAAACAATTCCAACACTACTAATAAAGAAACTTCAAGAATTACATTCAAGTGAATAATTTAACTATATGAAATATAGTTTAGGTGTTTGATTAGAGAGTTTAATTACCTCAATTTTACAATTATTTTTTATGAATTTTCCAACATTATAAAATACTTTTACTTCAAAATTTCTCATAATATAACATAACCTAATAAACTAATCTAAGTAAAATTTCTTGAAATTAAATTAGTTTTATTTTTTATAAAAAAACATATATCTTACAATATTTTTTTTAAATAAATATTTTCACAATCTTCTTTTAAGAGTGTAATATTGAACAATTTTACTAACTTAATTAAATAAGTCAGATATGTTGTTGAAACTTGATATTAGGAAGGCATATGATAGGGTGAATTGGTTTTCTTTGCAAGGTGATGGAAGCCTTTGGCTTTTAGAAGGAATAGTTGGATTGGGTCTTTGGTTGGGTAGCAAGTCCAAGATTCTCAATCCTTGTGAACAACTCTACAAAAGGTTTTTTCAATGCCTCTTGGGGTTTCCATGAGGGAGAACCTTGCTGAAAATGGAGGTAATTATGTAGCTTAATACTTTGTAAAACTATTGTAGTTGTAGATCTAATTAAGTATTCCTTGTTATAATTTATTTGTGGATGATTATTTATTTAATTCATTTTACCATTTGTAGAAGTAGATAGAAGATTGTAGAAGAATAAGACTAGAAGAAAGAAGTTACACAATATATACAATGGAGAAACCCTTTCAAGAAAAACCCCACCATGAATCAATGTATTATTTAATCTTAGAATAAGATTACAATAGTTTTACTCCTTCCTTGAGATGCTTATTTTTCCTTCAACAATTCTTCTTCACAACCTAAAATGAAATCTAATAAACTCTCTTCAACTTGCTACAATATATAGACAATAATGAGATTACAAAGCACAATGTTTATCACACAAAACCCACACCTATTATTTTCAAGTAGAGCTCTACTATGAAGAACAATGTCAAAACAAGTCCTTCATCCATTTGGGCATCCCAAACTGAAGTCATAACTCAACATTGATTCCAAAGATATCTTCTAAGCTTATCATCAAATTTGGTGCCCAAGAATGGGCCTACTTAACTTAGCCTTATAAAATATCTTAACATGCAAAAGAGTCAATTCCAATATGCCAACATGGGCACCCAAGGTAGGTCCAATTCAATCTTTTATAATTGAAACATATCTCTCCATCTTTCATGCAAATGTCATGAATGATTGATAATCCCCACTTAACTAAAACTAACTACATACAACTGAAGATAAGTGAACCATAACTAAATTGAACTAAACTAATACTAAACTGAATTGAACTCCATGCATGTACAACATAAATCCCTAACTTCTAGGATCTTTACATGCATTACTGAAGTGTTATCTTTTACTCTAAAGAGTTAACTTAACTCAAGGTGAGTTCCACCTTCCATGTGCGTGCCCCATGTGCTCCTATTTTGTAGGAGCTATTCATGGGAATCCCCACATGTTCATATCATTTAGAATTAATTAAAAATGTCAATAAACATGTTTATTTCATTCAAACTTAATCTCTTTCTAATCCTAATGTTGGGGAACACTTTCCAATGGCTTAGGAGATACATGAAATAATGTTTAGGATTACAATTAAATGGCACCTTATTCCCAAAATTCTCCCACTTGACATTATACATTGCAATTATTCTAAACAAGGAATGATTATTATAAATCAAGTATAGGACTCAAGGCCAATGGCCTTCCTAAACCAACTAATCAATCCATGCCAACCTCAAATGAAACCTGCATAATCATGAAGCTCCATGCAAATGATTAAAACCAAGAGAACTTATATGCAGGAACTATTTTCGTAAGATAATTTGTAGCATTAATTAAAGTGTCAACTTTCTTAATTAATATCTTCCCACTCTCAACCATTTCTCACACAAATTGATACTGAACATTAGCATGCTTAGTACAAGCATGATACATAGGATTTTTTGGCTAAACACATAGCACTCTGACTATCACATTCAATTTAAACTTACTTGCAATTAAAACCAATACCTTTCCTAGGTCTCTATATCAAAACTGCGTCTTTGGAGGCATGTGAAACCACTAAGTGTGTTGAACTCACATCCAACCAAGGTGTAGGTTTCTCGGTATTTATTGTTGAAAATAGCTCTTCTTACAAGTAACCATTCCAACATATATCTCTTACCATAAGAGAACTCAAGCCTCACCTATTTCTCCAAGTATCCATGAGGACATGTAACCAACCAATCCATGCCAAACTCCAAATGCAACATAGCACTATCATGAAGTAATCAAGCAAATGATTAATGTAACCAATACTTAAGATAACTACACAAGATCAATGTCAAAACTCTAATCATGAATCAGGAACATAAACATGACAACATGATCTAACCATCTCCTACTAGGAGATCACATGAATCATAACATATATACATCTTGGTACCAAGAGAACAAGTATGATGCCAAACTCTAAATGCATATCAAGAGTAAACCATGACATAATAGAAACCACTCTAAACAAAGAAAAAATCATATCCCTAATCACATAAGATAACCTTACCAATGATGCATCCATGTCATTTCCAAAAACTCCCACTAAACTATGGTACAAGCTACACATGGCATCATGACTACCATCCTCCTCATGAAGATCACTCTTTAACATCAAGAAAAGACTCATCACTAATATTTTTACATGAAATGATCAAATAATGATTACTGTCATCCAAGGATTCCTCTAAAAGAGAAACAAAACTCTTTTTCTTGTTCTTACAATCCTTCTTCACATGTCCCAGTTTACTACAGTTCCAACACTTTACCTTACTTCGTCCTTTGACTTACCACACCCTTCCTTATCTCCCTTAGGTTCCTTTTTCTCAATCCTACCTTTTACAAACAAGGAATCTTGGATTTTCATTTTAGAAATCCTCCTCATCTCTAATAGGAGAGTAGGAATTATATTGTCCATCTTCAAATTTTCACCACTACCATTGATAGCAACAATTAGATTTTCCCAAGATTCTTATAAAGAACATAGTAACAATATGCATTTATCTTCATCTTCTAGCTTCACATATATAGATTCTAACTAACTTAAAATCAAATTAAAAACATTCAAATGATTTGCAATAGAGTCACCATCTTTCATCTTTAAAGAATACAACTATCTTTTCAGATATAACTTATTAGTAAGACTTTTAGTTTGATAAATATCACCTATTCTCTTCCATAGCTTATATGTAGTAGTTTCTTCTGAAACATTCAAGAGAACAACATCAACAAGAAATAATCTTATGGTGCCTTTTTCCTTCTTATCAAGCTTAGCCCAATCCTCATCTAACATTCGTGTAGGTGACTTTGTCTCACTACCAACAACTAAACACCGATGTCTCTCTTAAGGGTATCCTCCATTTTTAGTTTCCACATCTCATAACTAGATCCATTAAATATTTCAATATCTAAATGAGAATTAAAACTCATTGTAACAAACTTATTTTCCAAAATCAGCAATAGCACAATAGTAGAAGCTCCCACTAAAGAAAAATAACCCTTCAAACTTTTAAGAGAAAGGCATCCAAACTCTACCCAACCTTAGCTTTGATACCAAATGTTGAAAATGGAGGAAATTATGTAGCTTAATAATTTGTAAAACTATTGTAGGTATAGATATAATTAATAATTCTTTGTTACAATTTCTTTATGCATGATTATTTGTTTAATTCATTTTACCATTTATAGAAGTAGATAGAAGATTGTAGAAGAATAAGACCATAATAAAGAAGTTACACAACATATACCATGGAGAAACCCTTTTGGGAAAAAAATCCACCAAGAATCAATGTATTATTATTCTTGAAGAATAAGATTACAATAATTCCAATCCTTCCTTGAGATGCTTCTTTTTCCTTCAATAATTCTTCTTCACAACCTACAATAAAATTGGATAAAATCTCTTCAAATTGCTACAATATATAGACAATAATGAGCCTTATAAACTCCAAAGAGTTTACAATTACAATGTACAATTCCTATCTCACAAAACCCATGCCTATTCTTTGCAAGTAGATATTTACCATGAAGAAAAATGTCAAAACAAGTCCATCCATTTGGAAATCTTAAACTAAAGTCATAACTCAATGTTGATTATGAAGATATCTTCTAGTCTTATCCTCAAAGTTTGCCCCAAAGAATTGGCCCACTTAACTCATCCTTATAAAATATCTTATCATGCAAAAGTGTGAACTCTAAGATACCAACATCAGTGCCCAAGGTGGATCCAAGTCAATCTCTATTACCTGAAACATATCTCTCCACCATTCATGAAAATATCATGCATGATTGATCATCCCCACTTAATTGGATGTATCACCTATTATTTTTCATGCAACTCAAGTCATTAGTCATGCATTCCATGTCAATTGAAGTCAACTAAAATTGAAGTAAAATGAACTACATGCAACTAAAGATAACTAAACCATAACTAAACTGAATTGAATTGATCTGATCTGAACTGAACTAAACTCCACGCATGTGAAACATCAATCCCTAACTTCTAGGATCTTTACATACATTATTGATATGTTATCTTTTACTCCAAACAGTAAACTTAACTCAAGGTGAGTTCCACCTTCCATGTGGGTCCTCCATGTGGTCCTATTTTGTAGGAGTTCTTCATGGGCATCCCCACATGTTCCTATCATTTAGAATTAATTACAAATGTCTATTAACATGTTTATTTAATTCAAATTTAATCTATTTCTAATCCTATTGTTGGGGAACACTTTCCAAGGACTTAGAAGATACATGAAATAATGTTTAGGACTACAATTAAATGGAAACCTATTCCCAACAACCCTCTCTCCCCCTTTTTATTCATAATCATGACTAAGGCTTTGGGAAGATTGATGGATAAAACTTAGAGTGATGGATGGTTGGAGGATCTTCAAGTCACTATCAGTCTCCCTACGTTAATACATCAACAGTTCACAGATGACAAAATTTTCTTTTTTGTTCTACTATGGCTAGGGAGGCCAGAAGATTAAAAGAAGTCTTGGATAAGTATGCCACAACTTCAAGATAGGAGATTCAGATACATATTGTGAAATTAGAAGTTTTCTTTCTCAATACTAGTAGGGATAGAGAATAACAAATCTTGAGGATATTAGGAAAGTTAAAAGAGGGGTTCTTCCATGTAGATACCTTGATATTCCTCTTAAAAAAACAGTGCAACATGAAAACAATTGGACCACTCTAAAAGAAAAAGTGAAGTAGAGGTTGTCTTCTTGGAAGGGTTGATGGCTTTCATGGCCTGGAAGGTTAACGTTGCTTAAATTGGTCATAGTTGCACTCTCAATTTATATCATCTCTTTACTTCCCTTGGTGGTAGGAGAAAACAATGAGATCAATAAGAAGATTAATGATATTGTCCAGAAGGGGAAATTGAAATAGAACAAGTTCCCACTTCTAAAATGGCAGAACATCTATAAAAGTAAGAAAGCAGATGGGGAGGAGTTGATGAATTTGTTCCTTTAGAACAAAGTATTAGGAGAAAAATTGATTTGGGAACTTCATACAAAACCATATTTGAAGTGGATTAAAATATTGAGGGAAAAGTATCTAGATGGTGATGATAATAGTACCTTCTCAACTAGAAATCTTCCTAGTGGTTCTCAAAAATGGAATTTCATGAAGAACTATAAATATTTCATTCAAGATCATCTCACTTGGGAGATCAGGGATGGTAACTACACTCTATTCTGGGAAGATTCTTGGGAAGGCCTTCCTAAGTTAGCAGAAGTAGGTGCTTTGGAGCTAGTAAAAATTAGGAAAGTGTTGGCATTGGGAGATCGGGTAAGAGATTTCATAGAACCACCCAAGTAGGGTGATATGTTTTATTAATGGAAAAGGATTCAGTAGTTGGGGTTGGGAGAGGAGGTGGTGGAGGCATATGGTGAGGTCATGGAAGCAAGGAACATTTTTGTAAGGAAAGGTAGTGATTGCTTAAGATGGAATTGTAGACACATGAAATTGACATCATGCATATTTAATTAAATAATATTCACCCATCAATTAAATAAATCAAGTTTATTTGATTGATCTCCAAAATTTTCTTCATTTAATTAAATCAAATGTATTTAATTAAATGGATGATGCATCAATTTCCTCCCTTTTGATTTAATAGGAGCTTCCATGTGGGTGCCCCATGTGCTCCTATTTTGTAGGAGCTCTTCATGGGCATCCCCACATGTTCCTATCATTTAGAATTAATTACAAATGTCCATTAACATGTTTATTTCATTCAAACTTAATCTCTTTCTAATCCTCTTGTTGGGGAACACTTTCCAAGGACTTAGGAGATACATAAAATAATGTTTAGGATTGCAATTAAATGGAATTATAATCCCAACAACCCTCTCTCCCCATTTATATTAATGATCATTACTAAGGCTTTGGGAAAATTGATGAAAAAAACTCAGAGTGATGGATGGTTGGAGGTTCTTCAAGTCACTAGCAGTCTCCCTACGTTAATACATCAACAGTTCATAGATGAAAATTTTGTCTATTTGGTTTTGCTATGGCTAGGGAGGCCAGAAAATTAAAAGAAGTCTTGGATAAGTATGCCACAACTTCAAGATAGGAGATTCAGATACATATTGTGAAATCAAAAGTTTTCTTTCTCAATACTAGGAGGGATAGAGAATAACAAATCTTGAGGATATTAGGCAAGTCAAAAGAGGGGTTCTTCCATCTAAATACCTCAGTATTCCTCTTGCAAAAGGAGTACAACATGAAAAAAATTGGAGCACTCTAAAAGAAAAAGTGAAGCAAAGGTTGTCTTCTTGGAAGGGTCGATGGCTTTCATGGCCTAGAAGGTTAATGTTGCTTAAATTGGTCATAGTTGCACTCTCAATTTATATCATCTCTTTCCTTCCCTCAGCGGTAGGGGAAAAAAATTAGATCAGAAAGAAGATGAAGGATATTGTACATAAGGGGAACTTGAAATAGAACAAGTTCCCACTTCTAAAATGGTAGAACATCTATGAAAGTAAGAAGGCGGATGGGGTAGGGGTGATGAATTTGTTCCTTCAAAACAAAGTATTAGGAGAAAAAAATATTTGGGAACTTCATACAAAACCATATTTGAAGTGGATTAAAATCTTGAGGGAAAATTATCTAGATGGCGATGATAATAGTATCTTCTCAACTAGAAATCTTCCTAGTGGTTCTCAAATATGGAATTTCATGAAGAACTCTAAAGATTTAATTCAAGACCATCTCACTTGGGAGATCAGAGATGATAACTCCACTATATTCTAGGAAGATTCTTGGCAATGCCTTCCTAAGTTAGCAGAAGTTGGTGCTTTGAAGCTAGTAAAAAATAGGACAATGTAGGCATGGGGAGACAGGGTAAGAGATTTCATAGAACCACCCAAGTAGGGTGATATGTTTTATTAATGGAAAAGTATTCAATAGTTGAGGTTGGGAGAGGAGGTGGTGGAGGCATATGATGAGGTCATGGAAGCAAGGAAGATTTGTGTAAGGAAAGGTAGTGATTGCTTAAGATGGAATTGCAGACACCTAAAATTGACATCATGAATATTTAATTAAATAATATTCACTCATCAATTAAATAAATCAAGATTATTTGATTGATCTCCTAAAGTTTCTTCATTTAATTAAATCAAATGTATTTAATTAAATGGATGATCCATCAATTTCCTCCCTTTTGATTTAAATAAATCCAAGTATCTAAGTCAAAAGTCAAAATCACCTAATCCTCTCTTAAATTTATCATCTCTTAAATTAATCAAGCCAAGATTAATGCTAGTCCAAATCCTCTTTTCTCTCAATTTTGCAACTTGTGCACATAAATCAATTTAATTCACTTCTTAAATCCTCATTTTCATTCAAATGGCATCTTTAAGGGAATATTCTCTCAATTTGAATTTTCCCTCCCACATGTCTTTTCCTCCAACATAGCATTAATTTCTCTTACGGTGTCTCTTACATGTCTCCTACTTGGCATTTAAAACCTTTTTTTCTCCATCCAACAAGCCATATTTTGAATTTCAAATCTCCCCCTCTTTAGCACATTGACCAAGATGTGCACAACCTTCATCCTATCACATCTTGACAAATGGCATCTTGTCATTGGCTCATGTTTTGTCTCACATACTCCATGTCTTGCATTCATCCATCCTGTTCTCCTATAAATGGACAGCTCTTTTACTAATTTGAGGGACACAAGTTATGCACTTTTGAATTCACCATCCTCATAGCATCTTCAAAGAATTTTTATCATTCGACTTATCAAGGGTTGGGAAAAGGATACTTTCCACATGAAAGTAGCACCAATCCACTATGGGATAGGTATGCATCATGCTTTATTATATGCTTTCAATTAGTTTATCTAATCCTTTGTTGCTTTGATTGCATTATGAGACATGTTGAGGTATTTCATAGGTATGTTATGTTTTCTTTAATTTAAATAAGTACCCATGCTAATGTGTGTGAAATTTTAAGTATTTTGTAGCTTTTCCATCTACAAGAATTCTTTAACAAGTGGGGAGTACAAAGAAAAAGATGGCTATTCCATAATGTCAGAGATAGGGATATTTGAATCCAGGTTTCCTGTACATCTTTGCTGGAACAAAGCTTGTCTCTCGAAGGTAGTCCTATTCACCTGCGCTGCGACACAAGGAAAGGTCCTCATGGTAGACATGTTTGTAAAGTTTGGATAGCAAAGGTCCACAAGGTTCCCATTTTGCAAACATGCAAAAGAAATAGCAAATCATTTGTTTTTGAATTGGGAATACACTCAAGAATATTGGAAGTGGTTATGCTCTAAACTATAGTGGTCATCAACATTTCCTAGCCACTTCTCAAAAATGCTCAATAGCTGGACAATACCCTACAAACAATCGATGTTTATGGATCTACAAGTCACAAGCCCTTCAATTGTTATCTAGGAAGTTTGGAAGGAAAGAAAATGACACATCTTTTAGGATAAGGAAATGATAGTTCTTAGGTTGCAGAGAAAAATTGGGGCTAGTATTGTGGAATTCACTAATGGAAGCTTGGAAGAACCAAGTTCAAAGAAGATGAAATTTTTTGTATGTGATGCAATGGAAATATGGAATTGGTTTGTACTGAAAGTTTCAACATATTTTGGTGGAGGAGGTTTAGAGTCGATGGAGAAAAAAAGGAAGGTATGCTAGTTGCCACCAAAATTGGGGTGGGAAAAACTAAACTTTCATGGGGCTGCTAAGGGTAACCCTAGCATTTTGGGAGTAGGATGTGTTGTGGGAGATAGAAAGAGTGGAATTTTGACCAAGTTGGTGGCTTCTCTCTTTGTGGCCCGAACAAACAATGTAGCAAAATTCCAAGTGCTAATCATGGGTTTGGGGATTTGCAAAGAGTTTAACATAAGAAAGCTAGCAATCAAAGGGGATTCAACCTAGGTGATCAATGCATTGCATTCAAGATAGGTACCAAATTGGAAATCAGGAGTGAAACTAGAGGTCTCTCTAAGCTTGGTGGGTGGCTTAGATCTTGTGACATTCAACCAAATTTACAAAGAACACAATATTGATGTGGAACAACTATACAACATGGGAGTAGATGGGATCACACTCAAATAAATAAATAAATGATCTAAGAAAAAATAGTGGGTGGATGGGTTGGCGACCCCTCACAACTATGTGTGGAGGATCTGCGACTATCAGGGTGAAAAAGGTGGCTAAAGGGACTACTTGTGTAGAAAGTTGATGGTGGAAGGGGTATGCCATGTCGGCTTGGAAGGATTATTTGATTCGGTAGTGCCCATGTTGGTAGTCTAGATGGATATCATACAAGGTGTTAGTGTCATATCCCACACAATGAAGATATTCCTAATTTTATGGTAAGGAAAGATGATAAAGATTTCCACTTGCATGTAGGATCGACACATAAGTTTTGAGTCCTCTCAAGGGATTAAAATCACTCCCTTCAATGCTCAACTGATGACAAGGCATTATTCCCAAGATGGAATTGAAGTGAATTGTACATGACATGACTTCACAATGATGTTGGGACAGTTGGGGGAAGCACATTAAAGATCTCCCATGGCAACATACAATTTTCATCACATTAGAATTCAACATATTTGCATGTTCCTTGTAGAAAATGGTTGAAAGTGTGGAAAAAAGATCTCGGTTCATTGCAGTGATGTCTTCTGAGTCATTGGTGGGATTGGGTGTTGAAACCCCAATCCATTTCAATTGTGAGGTACAACAAGTAGCATTTCAGAGGATTACCAACCAGAGGCTCAAGCACATTCTTCACAATATTGATCACCTCATGATGGTGGTGGTTCAAATGGTGCTAGGGAAAGGTCACTTGGCTTATAGTGAGATGTCGCGGGTCAACACAAACATTGTTTCTCGCTTCCTTGCATCGTTGCTTGGCATACACATGGCCAAGGTGGAGGAAAGGGTATTGATGCATAGCTTATTAAGGGAAGAGTTGCTCAGGGGGCTAGATGAAGTTCTTCAAGCAACAGTTCTTGGGGTGGGCATTCCTTGCCTGGGAGATTTGGTGCTAGTAAAGGTTCCTAGTGAAGTGGTGAAGTTGACGAGGGAGCAAACCCGAGACACAGAAATAATGCACATAACTAGAAAACTTTATTATTATTCAATAATGAAAATCTTACATGTAGAGGATCCCAAATCCTTGAGCTCTACGATACATGCAAGCTAGAGAAGTCCTAGAAATTTTTACAGAATTACAGAAAATCCCCTTTTCACATGTGAACTCTTTCCCCAAAAAGTTATCCTAAAATCAGAAACTAGCCCATAAATAGCCCATTTTCGGTTTGGATTCAAAAAGAACATTTGAGATATGAGTTTTGGCAGTTTTGCACCAAAATTACAATTTGAAATTCAAATTTAAATTCACATTCAAAAATTAGTACATTTATAAAATATGCACCAACTTCTAGAAGCCATAACTTTTAATCCGACTGTCGGGTCTTCAATGATAATACCGTTTTGGAAAGCTCTTGATAAGATGATTTTCTACAAAGTAGGCCTATGGTTAACTACTTTGGCATTTCCGCAAATTTTTAGGCCCATCCGGGACTGTTTAGTGCCTCAAACTGAGCTCAGAATGTTTTTCAGGGCAAAAAGCAGAAACTGGAACTTGAATAACTTTCAAACCATGAATGATCTTGACCTGATTCTTTTTTCTGAAGTGTTTATTTTTCTGTCCTGAACCTTCCCATAAATTTCTGCCTTCCCACGCCTTCAAATTCACACCTGCTAAAAATAACAGTTGAGCAGAAAAAGCAGAAAAGGAATTCTGAAAGTTGGAAACTCTTATTCGATGAAAAGGGTATTCAGAAATGCAAAAACATCTACAAAAAGCAATCAAAAGGAAAGTATGTTTTTGGGTGATGCAAGATTTCTCTCACACCATTGGATTCTCCTGCATCAGAAGTATTATCCCTTTTTGCTAGAATTGAAAGGTATGCCTTTGGTTTATCAAAAGTGATTGACAATAGTGGTGGTTGGTTTCCAAAATAAATTCCTAAGGTTGGAGGTTGGGGAGGGTTTCAACTGGGTTCCAGGATTCAAAGCTTATGCAAAATAAATTGGGTTTAACTAAGTTCATCTCCACATGATGGTAATCTTAAATGGTGGTCTAGTTTTTGTCTTTCTTTGGTGTATTTTGATGGTGTAGTGAAGTGTGTTTTCCTATTATGAAGCATATAATGGTAATGATGATGTAAAGGTTTAATCCCTTTGGAAACTTAGTGCAATTATTTATAGTTGTAAAGGGTTAGCTTGGTCTGTGTCTGGGGTTCGGTGTGTTGACCAACATTTTGGTCATTTTGGTGTTTCTGTGAGCTAGTGAATACACTAGAAAATATTTTTTCTAGGGGCCTATCAATGTACTCTTTTTTAATAACTTAATACAAAAACTCTACCTTATGTACCAAGGAGTAAATATTTTCTCTCTCATATACTTTTAGAATTATAAGGAATTTGTAGAACATCCTTAATTAAATCACTCCAGAAGAACCTAACAAACTAATCTTTAAATAATTTAAGCTAATATGTATTGTAAAATAGCTAGAGATTGTCTACAATATTATTTAAAACCCATCTCATATAAGTATATTGACCATTGGTAAGAGTGGATTTGGTTTCCTTGAATTCCTTTTTTCTAGAAATAATTTATTAAACATTAAAAATTGATTGTCTTTTAAAGCATGTGACATTTAATAATATAATTAGTAAACAAGTGACTAATAGTACTTGTGGATGTAGATTGTGTAGAAATTTTTAAGAATTATGTTCTCTTCTTTTTATTGATGAATCATAAAGTGTTATTTGAAATATTGATTCTAATCTCTTTTATACAAGTGACATCCAAAAACACTATAAAAAACTATTATTTAAACTGTAAAATATCATTTTTCTTAAAAAAATAAATAATTTTTTACCATACGTAAAATATTGTGATATTTCTTAAGAATATAAATATTTTGATTTTTGGTCAATAATAAAACAATTGGTATTCAAATGCTATTGAAATTGTATTAAAAAATGAAAACTTGCTGAGAGTAGCTACCATGAATACATAACTAACCAATGTGCCCAACTATTACTCCACAAGGTGTTGTGACAATTTTAATGAAGAATATTAAATAATAAATAATTATGCTATTCTATAGTGCACACAATTAGGATAGCATTGTTAAAATACCTCATTCAATAGGCATCTAAGAAAAATGTTTAGTGTTCATATAATGATTCCAAAGGTACTAAAAAGGGAATGTTTAATATTCACATAATGATTCCAAAGGAACTAACAAGTGAATATATTATTGTCAGAATTTTTTATCCCATCACATAATGTTTTCACATCGGTGAGTGCTATTAACGAAAAAGTTCCCACTAGTTGACATGTGATATATTCAAAAGGTGGTAATGGTTCGATCTACCATAGTAATGAGAACATAATATCAAAATTTTTTTGGAAGTTGATTGGTTTGTGTTTCAAGCACCCCAATTATTTCACTCAACCTAATATTTGGCTAGTCCCAAAATTTATAGTTATTCCTAGAAAAACATAGTTAGCAAATAGTGTATGCTTTGGATGCCCAAATCATAACTCATTTGATATTATGACACTACAAATTCACTGACAAGGTATCAAGTGTTCATTTGGAGATCAAAGATAAAGAATTGACTCTCAATAATGTGGGGAAATTTGAAATTTCTCAAACCTTGTTCGAAAGTTGGTGAGGCTTCACTTACCAAATAGGATATTCATTGAGAAGACTAAGATTTCTATGGAGAGAATGAGTAATTTGACTTCCAAAATTTGGTGGAGAATTCAATGCTAGTGTATTGGAACTCAAGGTAATGCAGGGGCTGTTCCTTGCTTTTGGAACCCACTAAAGACTAGTCCTCTTTAGTGGATTGCTAGTAAGTATCACCTTTTGTCTCACATTTGATATATTTGAAGTTTAGCTCCTTTATACCCTTGGATGGTTTCTTGAGATTTTAATTATTTAATTTTATTTTTGATTTGGAGGAAAAGAGGGTAGGGTTACAAAGGTTATAGTCATCAATTACTCTTATTAGATAAAATATTTCCTCCTTAAATCTTGTGGGCATTAAGCATAGTAATATGGTGAGTTTACTTGGAATAATAGGAGATGTGGTATGGACTCAATTGTAGAGACGCTTGCTAGGTTCTTGGTTTCTAGTTTTCAGATTGGTGGTAAATATGCTACCAGTTTTGAGATATTAGATATGCAACCAGTTCTGAGATATTATATTTGGAGGGGCTTTAACCACTAGTCAATTAAGCTCTCAGCTTTATTTGCACATGCTACTAAAATTCCATCTTTTACATTTCAACTTATGTGGTTATGGGAACCACTTCTTTAGGATCTTATGGTATATTGGTGGCATCAAATTAGACCTAAATTTGACACAACAATGTATTATTTTTTCAATCAATTGCAATTTATGAAGCAGTAGCTCAAGAAGTGGAATATGTGGTGTTTTGGAAATATCTTTCATGCCAAAGTTGCTACTTAGGCTAGCCTGGATGATATTACCCATGAGATTAGAGAATATGGCCTTTTTGAAGAATACATAAAGC
>VDFB02192133.1:0-72636 GCA_007258455.2 Sequoia sempervirens
AAAATTTCCTTGAAAACCCTCAAAGAGAGAATTACCAATTTTGGTAGTGGCACATGCCCTTACCTAAAACAATATAGAAAGATTACTAGAACAATGAGTTGCTAAGGATGCAATCTGCCTCTCGCTCCTTTGATGACATACACAATTGTATTTGATAGTTCTCAAAACTAGTGCTCCATAATCCTAGAACTTCTTCTTACCTTTAAGGCTAGGAATTTGTCATCAAGAAGGTAAAATAGGGGTTCATCAATAGACCGAGGAGGGTTAAAGGCCAACAAATGAGAGTGGGTAGTTTCTCTTGCACTTTGGGCTCAGCTAGACCTAAGAGGGTGTTCCTAGAGGTAACTCTGAATAGAGTTGCTATTACAACTGATGATACACTTTGACAAATTGATAGTAGTAGTACCCAAATGCAAGTTTTGATACCAAATTTTGTCACCAGACCAAACTGACCTATTGCTATGACCTCTATTAAGCTGATGTATACATGCAACACGTGATTCTCTCAAGATGAATATTTAAAAGTTTGCTTTAGATAATCCCTAGGTATAATACTGAACCATGGAATGCATATAAATCTACATCTACTCCTAAGCTATTGCTTATGGATTTTGTTCGTTTTAAGCATGTGGAGGGTTAGGGTTTTCAAGACTGGTGACTTATTTGGGTTATAGAGTCACATTCAACATTGTAAACAATAAACAAGTAATAACAATAGAGGTATGATATTAAGCAGCCGGATCTACTTAATATCCCTCTCCAAACTTGCAAACATTCAAATGTAACAAGAAATAGACCATTACAAATAACAACTTGTAATGAATTAAAATACTGTGACACTTATCAAATTCATGTTACAATCACACTAGCAAATATGTTGAGGGAAATCTTTAAATGGAGGGGAGCTTGTCGCACTTCTTCACTCAAAATCTTTCAAAATGCCTACAATTGGCCAAGGAGGCATCTAATTACAAAATATTTTCTTGAGGTAGCTATCTCTCTGCAACTTCTAGAATGGTGAATGAATAGGCGGTACTCTCTACACAATGGTTTAGTGGAAACAAAGAATGACCAACCCCTTTTGCATTGAATGAACTTGCATTTATATTTCTCATGTAGGTGAAATCTGTGACCAATGTCAAAGGGTGGGAAAATCTGCATTAAACTTGGGAATCCTTGAAGTGGTACACTGCAAAGGATGCCCATGTTCAGTAGGGGTCGTTTCTCCTTGAATTGCATTTGAAATTGCAGCCCAAGATGTTTGGTTGCACACGTAGGGTATGGAGAAATGTTCATCTTTGATCTACAAATGCCCTTTGCATTAAAGACAATCTAGCTTGTGGTTTGCTAGGGCATAGAGGAGCCTATGAAATTTGTTGGATTGACAGCCTGGAAATGGTGCGTGAACCATTGGGAATTGAAACCCTAACGACCACATTAATGGTTGCATGGGCATCTTGATCTCTTTTCATCATTAGAAGTGCATGTGAACTTGTGCCTTAAAGGTGAATAGTTGTTTTTGGGCTGGAAAAATCTTATTGGCTAGTTGTAGGGTCTTATCAATCAGTAATGGCAACCTGTTTGTGCGGGGGTAGGTAGGTGGAAATTAAAAATCCAAAATGCAGGTGTTTTGAATTAAGTTACCAATTCGTTTTTGGGTTTGAGTATGGGTATGAGAATCCGGTGCGGGATTCGGTCAAATTTTTTTTGGGGGTTGGGTACGTTTTGGGTACATTAATACAAAAACATATAAAAATCAGAAATATATACATATTTGCAATAGTAATTAAGTTCAAAATACACCACCATATTAATAGTCAAATAACATAGCAAAAATACACCACGACTTTCATAGTCAAATATTAAAATATTAGTAATACTCAAATGTCATGATATAAAATTATAAATTAAAGTTCAAACATAAAAATGTCAAGTAAACATAAATTGTGTTTTTTTAATGGATTCATTGTGAAATAAGTTTAAGCGCGTTGGGCATGAAATTGAACAAATCAATAGCATACATTAATACTGGAAGGTCACAACATTGGTGACTTGTTGAAAGACCTCTTGTGAGATTTGCTAACTAGCCTACCCAAGAATCTAATGATTGAAGGAAAGTAAAACCAAAAATATGAGGAGGAATAAACTGTATTCCTCTCAAGAATGCAAAGTTATATTCAGCTTGAGAAGTTGGGAATTACAAAAGAAATGCCTTAGTTATATAGGCTAAGGGGAGATATGGATGCAACCAGATTATGACAAGTGTTGGCATCCTATGAGGTGTGACAACTCATGTCATTAAAGGCTCAACCACCTTATCCCCATGTAAAGTTAAGTTAGTGTGAAGAGGACTTTAGTGGAGAACTAACTAATAATGAACTAGTTAGATAAAGTACCCCTTTCACACTAACACCCCCCCTTAAGTGCAACTTAGGAAGAAGTATACAATGCAAAGATGCAAATATGGGTCCTGGTTACTAGGCCTGATGAGGCACCCATGTACATAATAACCTCTCAATGATAAAGGAGGAGGAAACCTAGTGGGAAAAAACTCTTGCCCATGAGAGGGTGAATGAAGAAGGTCTAAGTGACCCCCCCAAAAGAGATGTGTCACACCCCCAAGAGAGACTGAAGATGAACATACTTGCTCTTAGTGAAGGGTTTGGTGAATATATCTGCAACTTGATCTGCTGTAGGACAGTATCACAAATCAATGACCTGCTCCTAAATCAGCTCCCAAAGAAAATGCATATGGATCTCGATGTGTTTGGTTCATTGATGATGAACCAGGTTCTTCAAGATCTGGATGGCACTTTGGTTGTCACAATAGATGATTGATGGCTTTTGAAAGGTGATGCCAAGTTTAGTGAGGATATTCTGAAGCCAAATAACCTCAGTAGCAGCATTGACAACCCCTCGATACTCAGCCTCAGTTGAAGAAAGAGCAATGGCATGCTGCTTCTTGCTCTGCCAACAAATGGGCCCAGAACCATAGTGAAGAACCATAGTGAAAACTGTAGCCGGATGTGGACTTGCAATCATCAATATCACCAGCCCAATTAGAATCTATGTATCCAAGTAATTCTATATTTGTGCTTGTTGCATAGTGAACCCCATACTGATGAGTGCCCTGGATGTAGTGCAAGATGCATTTGGCAACTTTCCAATGAAGCTCATCTGGTTCCTTCATGAAGTGCGAAACAACGCCAACTGCAAAGGAAATGTAGATGAGGCTACCAACAAGTTGATGATACAAAGTAGCATCAACTAGTGGTGTGGAACATTTGGCCTCAAGCTTAACTCCAGACAGAAAGGGAGTCAGTGCAGGCTTACAATCAACCATATGAAAACGTGACAAAAGATCAAGAGCATACTTGGGTTGTGCAAGTGAGATCCCAGAAGAGGTCTGTGTGATCTTGATCTTGAGAAAGTAGTGCAAGAGACCCAAGTCAGTCATGGCGAATCTGTCATGCAAAGCAATCTTGACAGTTGAGATGATGGATGAAGTGCTCCACGTGACAATTAAATCATCAACATAGAGAGCCAAGAAGAGAAGAGCATCCTCCTTCCACAAGATGTAGACAGTTGGATCTGAGTGGCATCTGGAGAACCCAATGGAGAGAAGAAAGGAGTCCATTTTGGCATACCAAGCTCGTGGAGCTTGTTTGAGGCCATAGAGAGATTTCCTTAGTTTACAAACCATTGAAGAATCTTGAATGAATCCTTGTGGCTGCTCCATATAGAGTTCTTCATATAGATCTCCATGAAGAAAGGAACTCTTCACATCCATTTGATGTACAACCCAACCATGAGTTGCAAAAATAGCAAGTAGTAAGCAAATGGAGTTCATTTTGGCAATAGGAGCAAAGGTCTCAGTGTAGTCAATACCTGGTACTTGAGAAAAACCTTTGGCCACGAGTCGTGCTTTATACTTGTTAACTGAGCCATTCATTGCAAATTTGGTTCGATAGATCCCCTTACATCGAACCAGTTTTCTTCCCTTTGGAAGTGGAACAAGATCCCATGTTTTATTTCGCATTAAAGAGTTTTACTCTTCCTCCATTGCGGAATCCCACTCAACAATACCAGATGCTTCATGAAATGACTATGGATTTGAAGTTGTGGCGATGTAGGAATGTGGAATGTCTTGATGTTGTGATCGAGTCCTCCGTGAACTTGAAGGATCCCCAACAAGATCGCCTACAAACTCAAGTGTTTGTTGAGCCCAACAAGGCATGGTAGGGGATGGAGGAGATTCTGAACTCTTTGAAGAGGAAGATGAAATCTCAAGATCAACTTGATGACTAGAGGAAGCTTGAGGAAAATCCTTGATATTAGAATCCTCTAAATCCATTGTGGGGGAAGGAAGAGTAGAGGATGAGCTAAAAGAGATTTCCTCAAAATGCACACTACGCTCAATGAAGAGCTCATGTGTTTTAGGATCCAGTAGCCGATATCCTTTGACACCATCAGGGTATCCAACAAAGATGCAAGGCCGACTTTGAGGTTCCAAGGCCTTGCGCTTCTTTGAAGGAATATGTGCCCATGCTGGGGAGCCAAAAACTCTGAAGTGCCCCACAACAGGTTTCCTACCACACCAAGCTTCGAAGGGAGTGATGCCCTTTAATGCCTTATGTGGAACTCTGTTCTGGATGTGAGCAACATAGTTGATAGCTTCAACCCAATATGCAGGTGCAAGGGAGCGAGCGTGGATCATGCAACCAGCCATCTCTTTCAGGGATCTATTTTTCCTCTTAGCTACACCATTTTGTTGTGGTGTGTAGGCAACAGTATGCTGAAGATCAATCCCTTCAAGAGTACAAAATTGCTCAAATCGATGGTTCACATATTCTCTGCCATTATTAGTGCGGAGAATTTTGACACACTTTCCAGATTGCTTCTCAACACAAGCCTTAAACTCTTGAAATCTATCAAAGACTTCTTTGTTTCGAAGAAAGTAGACCCATGTGTATTTGGAATAGTCATCAATGAAGGTGAGCAAATAGCGAGTCTTACTGAAGGATAATGATGGAAAAGGACCTGCCAAGTCACTATGAATCAATTCAAGGACTTTTGAAGCCCTCCAAGCCTTCCTTTTGTCGAACTTGTCTTCAGGATGTTTTCCCAAGGCACAACCTAAACATACACCATCTGAAAAATTGATTTGAGGAAGACCTGTGACCATATTTTGTTTGTTGAGTTGTTGACGATAGCGGTAGTTGAGATGGCCAAACTGCTCATGCCATAGTTTGCTCATAGCATTTGAATGGGTGAGCAATGCAGTTGAATGTGAATCAGGTACAAAATGAGAGAAAGCATATAAGCGAGACTCATGATTGGCCTTACCAATTGCAAGGAGTGCATTATCTTCAAGATCCTTGATGCTGACAAAATTTGAAGTGAATTCAATTTTTCTACCATTTTGAGTGATTTGGTAGACAGAGAGAAGGTTGGTTGAAAAATCAAGAACGCAGAGGACATCCTCAAATGTACTATTGCCAGTATCAATTGAACCTTTCCCAATGACTTCCACTGGAGAATCATCCCCAATGAGAATGTGGGGCATAGAACAAGGCTCCAACAAAGAAAATTGTTCTTTACTAGAACCCATGTGATGCACCTGAGTCAAGAATCCACTCTTTTGAAGAATTAGTAATAGCAACAAGTGCATGTGCTTTCCCTTTACTTGATTTGAAAGGAGTAGAGGATTGTTGAGCAACAGAAGAAGGCAGATTAATGTTGTTCTTTTTGAGAAGATTCTTTAACTCATCGATCTGCTTCTTATGACAAGAATGTTCCTCATGACCAGGTTTCTTGCAATAGCTACAAGTTGGCCTTTCCTTCTTTTGAAATTCCCCTTTGAAGAGGAGGAGTTAGAGTAAACTTTTGTTGAAGATGATTGTGCTTGATCTCTTTGTGACTTCTTCTTGAACTGCTTTTGTTTGTTGTTAGGTTTCCTTGATGCTTTCTGACGCTTTGGCTGACCAGCCATCAAAGCTTGTGAGTGTGAAGGCTTAAGAAGACCCATTGAGAGAAGCTTACCTTGCTCTTGCATCAACATTTCAAAAAATGAAGCAAAAGAAGGTGCAGTGAATGCAGATCCCATTGTCAACCAATGAGTATGAAAGCTTGAAACAAAAGCTGCAAATTCAGGTCCCAAGTTTATTTAGTGTTATAGACAAGTTGAATGTCTTTCTTCTCTAAGCCACATGATTTACATTGTACTCTAAGGTCATTGACCTTTGTTACATAATCCTAGATGTTATCAAAAGACTTTGGATCAAGACCCATTAGTTCGTTATCAATTTGATAACCACAAACTTCATCAGTTGTACCATAGAGAGTTTTTAATTTGTCCCATGCATCATGTGAATCTTTACATGCTTCAATCTGAAACATTATATTAAGAGAAACAAAACACCTTAGACAACCAAGAGTTTTTGTATGTTCAAACATCCAGAGTAGTTTTTCCTTATCATTTATGGGTTCAGTTACCTTCTTCTCAACCTAAGGTGTATATCCTAGTTGCATTAAGGCATTCCATGCATTTTGATGCCATGTGTTGTAGTTGTAGGGCGTGAGCAATGGAAACTTAAATGTTCCCATAGTGAAGGAAAAATAGAGCACAAAGTATGAGAGAGGTTCAAACACAAAGACAACAAGAGATCTCCCCCTTCTTTACTCAATCAAAGAGCCCCCCCCACAGAAAAATGATTTGGCACTTTATATTTAGTGTAGTTACAGATTTTTACATTTCAATGCTTTTACAATTCCTCAAGCAATGAGCATGTGTTGAAAGTATACATTTGGTACAATTTCATACAAAATAAACAACATCAATGCGAAGTACACGAAAAATCATGAACTTTCAAAAAAAGAATCAACTCGATCTGAGGTCGTATGCAAAAGTTATTCAATTTTGAAGTTTGCAAAATGAGAATGGTGACGAGTCATCCCTGAGAATCAACAATTTTTGAAAAATCGTGTGCCAAAATTTGAATGTCTTCACCAATGCATAGAGCACGAAAAATTAGCCCAAATAAAAAAAAATTGCACTGAATTCGAAGGTTGGGAGCCTGAGTTATGAGCTACCAAAGTTGGCCTTCGAAAAACAATGCATCAACGAAGACGGGGTAAAAAAATTCTGCCAAATTTAGTGGAAATTCTGCCAAAGTTAGCAGTCCACCAAATATAGATATCCACCAGCTAGTTTAAAACTCCGTCAAATGTAGCACTCCACTAGATAAATTTAGCAATCCGCCAATTTAGCTATTCGCCAAAATTGCCTCCAAAGTTGATGACTTTAAGATTTTTATAATTTTTTGAATTAAAAAAAAAATAAAAAAATCATTGAAAATGTCGGCAAGATATTTTATTAAGTTGTTGGCGGATTTTAAAAAAATAATTTTTTTAATATAAAAAATATTAAAAAATTAATAAAATTGTTGGCAAATTAAAAGAGTAGGTGGATTTAATTTTGCTGGCCACTAAAAAGATATTAAAATTTTTATTAAAAGCGTCGGCTATATTAAATGATGGCGGACTTCGAAAAAAAATTATAATTTTTAAAAGCATGAAAAATTGGTGGACTTGAATGCTTTTGATTTTTTTGAACATTTTAAAAAATATTAAAAAACTTAAAAAGTTTATAAAAAACTTTATAAAAAAAAAAACTTTAGTTAAGCTCGAAGGCCAAGAAAATTTGCAGCACTGGGTGCACTTGCACATTGCATGAGCTTCTGCGCAGTACTGCACAGGTTTTGCGTGCACAAAATTTGTTGTATTTTTTTGGTTTTTTTTTTTTTATTTTATAAAATTTTCATTTGCAAAATTTTTGTTTTGTTTTAAATTCTAAATTTTGATTTTTTTTTAAAAGGCAAAAATAATATTCATAAATATATTTTTGGTTGCATTTTTAAAAAAATTTAAATTTTTTAATTTATTTTGTAATTTTTTCAAAAAAAACATTTTCTTTGCAAAAGAATTTTAAAATAAAAATATTTTATTTTAAAACCAAAAGAATAAATATATTTATTTTTAAACGAAATAATGTATTTTTATTTTTAAAACAAAATAAAATGTTTTTATTTTAAAATAAAAAATATTATTTATTTGTTCATGGGGTTGAACAAATTTTTTTGCCTTACCTGGCAACTTTGTCCAAAATTGTCATTTTGATAGTCAATTTTATGGTTTTTGGGCCTTTTGAGCACGATGGCAGGCTCGGATTTGACCCAAAATGCTCCGAAATGATGGCTCCTTGTTGGATCTGGCAATGAACCTTCCGCTTCAAATTATCTTAGATCTGACCTCTGGTGTTCGTTTCAGGAGAAATAAGGGGCAGATCTGACCGTGTCAGCTGCTTTGGACTTAATGGTGAGCTTAGAAGCTCTCCAGGAAGCTTCAGGAAGACCTGTAACTGACAAGTCAATGTATGAACCCCCCCAAAAACGGATATTCTTTTCACACCTTTCTGATTCTCCAGATCATCCGAGGATGCAAGAGAAGAGCATACTCATTTTTTCTCAACACTCTCAGATTTCCTAAAGGAATGCTAACCCACAACTCAAATTTGGCTTTGATACCATGTGAGATTTGCTAACTAGCCTACCCAGGAATCTAATGACTGAAGGAAAGCAAAACCAAAAATATGAGGAGGAATAAACTGTATTCCTCTCAAGAATGCAAAGCTATATTCAACTTGAGAAGTTGGAAATTACAAAAGAAATGTCTTGGTTATATAGGCCAAGGGGAGAGATGGATGCAACCAGATTATGATAAGTGTTGGCATCCTATGAGGTGTGACAACTAATGTCATTAAAGGCTCAACCATCTTATCCCTATGTAAAGTTAAGCTAGTGTGAAGAGGACTTTAGTGGAGAACTAGCTAAGAAAGAACTAGTTAGATAAAGTACCTCTTTCACACTAACACCTCTGAAGTAGTCTTTGCACCATATCCGTAATGATAAAATAGCAACTTACATTGGGAGATTTACTATTTATTGAAAAAGGTCCAATAGTTGAGATAATTTGTTGCTTTCAATTGAAAATGGACCAATTCATGAACATATAAGTGTTAAAAGATATAAAAGAAGCTGGCAATTGTGTTGCTTTTAGCATATAAATCAAATCAAATAACATTCAAGCTATACAATAATTGATGAAGCTACCACTAGAATCAGGACAATCAATAGGTAGGAAATGTACCAACCTGGTTGCCAATGCTTCTAAGACCTCATAATGAATCCATTTAAAGACCAGATTTTTGTTGCTTTCAATTGAAAATTTGAAACGGACCAATTCATGAGCATATTAGCGTTAAAATATGTGAAAGAAGCTGGCAATTGTGTTGCTTTTAGCATATAAAGCAAATCAAATAACATTCAAGCTATACAGCAATTGATGAAGGTTGCACCAGAATCAGGGAAGTCAATGGATAGGAAAAGTAACAACCTAGTTTCCAATGCTTCTAAGATGTCATAATGAATCCATTAAAGAAACACAATTTCTGTTTACTTGACCTGGTGAAACAAGATTCTCAACTTAAACAAACCAATCTTGCAAGATGGATGGTGCCATAGAAATCAACTAAAAGTCAAAAAAATAATAAAAAAATGTCAAGAACATTGAATATTCCACGAACTGGGCGTTTAAATAGTCGGATTCGGTTTGGGTACATACCAGGTACAAAATTTTCGTACCCATAGGGTGGGTTTTGTATCCTGGCCATATCCATAGGCCTATACCCATATCCTAGACGAATTTGAATCGAATCCGTATCGAATCGAATCGTATCTGAGACCTTTTCTGGGCAAATCGGTAACTTAGGTTTTGAGTAATAGGGATTTCTTCTTCTTCTTAAGAAATTTTGATTTGATTTTGTTTCTTGGAGTAATAAATTTGCTTTTCTGGTTGTCATGTGTTTACTGAAGTGGGCATGCTTGTTTTCTGCCCCCACACCTTTTGTATTGCATGAAAATTTTAAATTCTTCCATGAGAAATCAGATTGGCTGCTGCTTATGCTCTGACCAATTTAAATAACAGTAGTTTTGCAGTATTTTCATTGCTTGGTAGTTTTACACATAGAAGCATAAATCTGCAAAAAATCCTGATTAATTGCGATTTTTAAAAAATTTGCACGCTGGATGATTTTTTCTCCAATTTTTTGAAAAAGTCGTTGACGTTTTGGTCAATGATTTCTTCCTGTTTAAAATTGCAAAATCGCCAAAAAATGTGTTTAAAACCTGCAAAGAAACGCGAATAACATCATGCTGATTTTCGTGTGAAAAAAAAATCATGAGACTATAGCTTGTTGCTTACTATTATTCTTTGATAGAATTTTTCCAAGCATCCATAGCTTGTTCCAAAGCACCTGTTTTAGGCTTTCAGCCATAGCAGCAAGGCAGTGAATTGTTTGAACAAATGCCTCAAAGAAATGTAGTCTCATGGTGATGGAATGCCATGATGAATGCCATTATAAATTGCTATGGATTGTCATGGCATTTGATCAACATGAGACCACATTTCTTTGAGGCATTTTTTCAAACAGTTCACTCTCTTGTCTATGCTATTGCTTACTATTATGCTTTGATATATTTTTTCCAAGCATCCATAGCTTGTTCAAAAAAATGCCTCAAAAAATGTGGTCTCATGGTGATGGAATACCATGACAATCCATATAGTAGCAAGGCAGCAACTTGGATTGTCATGGCATTCCATCACCACGTGACCACATTTCTTTGAGGCATTTTTTCAAAAGTTCACTCTCTTGTCTATGCTATTGCTTACTATTATGTTTTGATATATTTTTTCCAAGCATCCATAGCTTGTTCGAAAGCATCTATTTTAGGCTTTTAGCCATAGCAGCAAGGCAGTGAATTGTTTGATAAAATGCTTTGGTAAACATGCATGAAAAATGTGGTAGCATAGACAAGGAGCTTCATCATTGGGAGCTTCTGCCCTCTAGCACATCATTTGCTACAATTGATTTTTTGGAACTTTGTACTTAGTTTATAGGTTGACTTTGTACAAAGTCACAAACTATATTGTAATAGACATTTTGACAACTGTCACCATCTGATATTTATGCAGTTGTAGTATGTTTTGTGCAATTGTAACGACCTATTCCTTGCATAAATTAAAACTTTCCAATTCTCACTTTATACATGTAAAGGTAACAAGTAACAAGATAATACAATAAAATTTTTCCTTTCTTTATTGATAAATACGTACAAGTTACAATATGTTTCCACACGAATTTCATTTTCATTGCAAATATAAAAGAGTTCAAAAGTATACAGTTACATACATAGCTCGTAAGCTTTTGCACAAATAGAAGTAAGAAGGTCCAGGAGTCCGTCCTTTCAAATCTTGGTACATCAGCCGCTTGCTGTGGAGGAGAAACATCACTCGGGCGCTTTTCCGCCAACCACAGACTTATAATGTGGTTCCCCGCACACCTATCGTTAGATAGATGGCCCTCCCTTCGAAGAAGAGATTGGTAGGGTATCCTTTAACGATTACCAACTGAGCATAGTGCTGTGTCCTACACAACTAGAACCTTGTTATTTCACAATCTCGAACTAGTACTCGGACCACAATGAACTGACAGTGTAGTCTCAATTATCTCACACCTAAGTGGATGTTGTACCTTTCACTACTTTGGCCAAAGTATTCTCATTCAGTACTTCGAGTGAAGGTCATCTATCATAAACACTACTCAGGGCCGACTTGACTTGAGGCTTCCTTACTCTATGCATAGGTTTTGTCCTTCAATGGGTAAATCCACCATCCCAGACATCCTACAAACATACGAACCTACTAGAAATGAAACAATCTACAAGTGTCTTGTATCATTCCTCCTAATTAGGAAATCTTTATCCTAGGAGTACTTAGCTTATCTCAGTTATCCTAATAACTTAAGCTAAAAGACTTTACTTGATTCTGCCTTCATTTCGATCCTAATAGATAATAAGTACATCTACGTATTCTCCATATACAAAGATCATACACAACATGCAATAGTCATTCAAAATGCAAATAAATCCTTCCCTTTTATCTTTTTTTTTTTATTATTTCCCTTTAATGTAAGATAAGAAAACTAATCCCTTAAGCTCTTTACTCATATAATCCCTTTTTCACAATTCCCCTAATCATTGAATCCCTTACACATTTTCTCCTTTAATGCATTGCTTTAAATATTCATCAAAATAGTTCTTTCCTACTAGAGCAAATTGAAAACAGCAATCACAAGATCAAAAAGGAAACAACACTTCAATAAAAGTTATAAACTAGGAGGATTCATGCCTGATTTTAAAACTTCTCCTTCCAGAATTGCTTTTCTAGACTCTCCTTCAAATAAGCTTCCAGAATTCCAACTAAAAATGGCTTCTTTGTGATAGTATTTCACTCTATAATGAATCTCCTATATCTCTTCTCTCAAACGTGTTTCCACCACTAAATTCTTACTCAACTATAATTCACAAATACCTCACTCTGAGCTCAAAATGATTTAATCACTGTAACTGGTATATGCTGGTAAAAATTCACTGTATTTTTCCAACTCAGCAATATAGAAAATTCAAGCAATACAACGAAATGGATATGGGATCTCAATAAAAATACTAAACTTAGATTGCTCAATGTTTTTTTTTCTTATAATGAATGGAAGGGCGTGTATATATAGGCCCGTTTTTGCAACTGTTTCCTATATTCTGGGCATGTAAAATGACAACCAGGCGTGTAAACTCAGTCAAACGTCACATGGCAAGTGTATAAACCCTAAGTCATGTTTTAAAAGAGTGATTCGACCTCATTGAGCCAGCAATCGAAGAATTCTTCAACTTAAATCACCAAAAACGCCACCTACAGGTAACACGTTTTTTGCCAGTCGCATGAAATTAGATGTCTTACTTGCTGCGTTTTAGGTCAAGGTTCAGCTTGCTATAGCTCAGAAATCTTGTTGCCATTTCCCTACTTTCCAGTTTGAAGACTTCTTCCTGCGTATTTGCTGCGCTGATAGCTTCCTCATTTTCTCGGGAAAGTTCATGGTTGTATTTCATTTAATTTTTTAAAAGTTTTGCATTCAAATATTTCCCTTTTTGAAAAGTTCGATCCTTTTGCAATATTTTTTATGAGTTCCAATATTTCTAGCGGCTACTTTTCAAATATTTCCTTCATTATATATTGCGTTTATTATCCTTTATGAAATAAAGTTCAATGTTTATTCTTTTAAACATTTGCAAATATTTTCTTTTGAAGTTTATAAATGTTTTCATTTTAAATATTTAATATTATATATTTATATATTTTATAATTTATGTATTTTAATTAAGTGTTAATATGTTTATATATAAATATATATACATTTTTCGATATTAACATTGTAACATATATATTTATATACATGCACATATTACCTTAATATTAATACATATATTTTAAATATATATAAATATTTACACCTATATTTATGTATTTATGTATATACTAGCTTATCTATCTTAATATATTAATCTATATATTATACGCCGAGAGATCATTTTCGAAGCGTATTTTTTTCACTTTTTGGCTTTTTGAATTTAAAAAATACGCCTCGAAAATGATATGTCTCGGCGTATAATATATAGATTAATATATTAAGATAGATAAGCTAGTAGCATCCGCACAACACAATGTAAAATAAGAATTTATCACTTATTTTATTTGAAAAATATATACATCACTTAAAAATGTTATGTTTCCAAAGATTTTAGTCTTTTTTCTTCTGATTTTCTTTTGGCGAGTTGCTTTCCTGTCTTCATTTTTTCATAACGATCATATGTAAATGGTGGTGAGATTCTAATTCCATCCAAAGACTTAACACTTGATATAGCAACAAATGTTATTCCTGCCCTTTCTCTTGGTCCTATATCAATTGTTGCCTTGGAAAGAGTTAACCCTTGTGATTTGTGGATCGTTAGTGCCCAAGCCAATCGTAGGGGCAATTGATGTGTGCGGCCCCTTTGTATTGGTGAAATTGGAATTAAATTTGGAGATGCATCTTCAAAAGGAATTCCAGAGTAATTATCAAATTCAACCATAACATATGTAGGTGGATCTGGTGGGCCACATCCAGGTTTGTATATGATATTTCTGATGTATCCTAAAGCTCCATTCACAAGACCTGCTTAGTGAACTTACATGTAATTCAGATCAAAACATTTTTGACCAACATGCAATTCAGATCAAAACATTTTTACCAACTGAATTATGTTTATATGGAGTTTGATTCAAATGCAGATGAGTATGTATTTGCGGGTCCACTATTGGAGATAGATGAAGGAAACATTATATTATTTGATTATATTATTAGATAAATAATAATATTTTAGTTTATTTATTATAAAAATATAATATAAGTTATGGTTAGGGGTCAAACATGGTTAGGTTCAAACTTTTATTAGGGTTAGGGTTAGGGTTAGGATTAGGGTTACGGTTAGTATTAGTATTAGTATTAGGGTTAGGGTTAGGGTTAGGGTTAGGATTATTTTTAGGATTAGGGTTTGGGTTAGGGTTAGGTTTATTAATTTTGTTTAGGGTTAGGGTTAGGAGATATAGTTAGAATTAGGGTTAGGTGAAGATTGATTTCCAAACATTTATTAAATAATTTATTAAAAATACAAATTAAATATTAATTTTTTATTTATATAATTATATAAAGTATGTAGAGATTTATCAAGGCATCTAATTTTTTCAATCATGAAGATCATAATCAATTTTCATATATATATATATATAATTGCTATTATCATTTGTATAACATGATTTTTTTTCTAAATCATTTAAAATTTGAAAATAAAAATTGGATAAAATGTGTAAAAAAACTTTAAAAATTTGCTTAAAAATATTGTAACTTATATTTGAAGCACATGTAATATTTCGTATAGATTTGGCACACATCCACTTAAAAAATATATTTAATACCACACATTTAAAAAAACCATGTACATTACAAATAATGAGTAGCATAATGGAAGTCTTGTATGTTGCCACACATCCTCTTCAATTTTTTTTTTTAAAGTCTTCAAAGTTTGTAAATGTAAGAAGTATTGAAGGTCAAATAAAAAGGGACTATAGTAATAACATCTCATTGTAATGGTGTAAATACATTACAAATTCTTCAGCAATGAGATCGGTATTACGACCTTTATTTTCATAGTGATCTTTATATACGTCTTTGAGCATATTTGGAAATGCACCTACTATAGTATATGCCTCATGAACTTTTTTTGCAACAACTTCCATTGTCATTATTTCCAGTTCCTCAACATCATCATCGATCATTAAGCTTGTATTTTCAATTTCTTTGACAATGTTATTGCAACACTCTAAAACTATTCTTGCACATTTGTCGATAGGGGTTTCAACAAAATCATTTGACCTTATAGAGGCAGTTGGGCTTTCAACTATGATTTCTGATTCGTTCCGTGACATTTTTAATTAGATTATTCGCTGAAAATAAAAGAACAATAAAATTAAGGTTAGCAAACATAAAGAAAGTGCATGCTATCAAAATAAGTCACTTTAGATTTAATGGAATTGATATATATAGACACAATTTAATGGAATACAACACCCTCATAAAATAGGGTTGCCTTCTATTTTCTACACATACCATTTCATAGTAATATTCACTTTTAATTGAAAAATATATTAAATTTTGAATCCAAATGAGAATTGAACCCACAACCTTACGATTATAAACAAAACACACTAATCCATTGCACTACATGTTTATTTTGATTTTTTTATGATTACAATTATGTTAATTAATAACTTTTTCAATAAAATTAGTAATAAATAAATTAATTAAAAAATATATTAATTTTTAAACCCACAATGAGAGTTGAACCCATAACCCTTCAATTACAAATCAAATATATTAATCCATTGCACTATTTGCTTGTTTTTGTATGTGATATATTAATCACATAATAGATATTTTATTAAAAAATTGTTTACTTGCTTATAAATAAATATTATAATGTAAGCATTAAATTTTTTTTAATGCAATTAACTTTTTTACCCTAAAAGAATAAAACTAAAAACAATTAATAATACATTTATATTTTACATTAAATTACTTTCTTATTTTCTACACATACTATTTCATAGTAATATTCACTTTTAATTGAAAAATATATTAAATTTTGAATCCAAATGAGAATTGAACCCACAACCTTACGATTATAAACAAAACACACTAATCCATTGCACTACATGTTTATTTTGATTTTTTTATGATTACAATTATGTTAATAACTTTTTCAATAAAATTAGTAATAAATAAATTAATTAAAAAATATATTAATTTTTAAACCCACAATGAGAGTTGAACCCATAACCCTTCAATTACAAATCAAATATATTAATCCATTGCACTATTTGCTTGTTTTTGTATGTGATATATTAATCACATAATAGATATTTTATTAAAAAATTATTTACTTCATTTTAATGCAATTAACTTTTTTACCCTAAAAGAATAAAACTAAAAACAATTAATAATACATTTATATTTTACATTAAATTACTTTCTTATTTGTAATTGAAAAGCATTATAATAGAATTACTTTTTTACTCTAAAAAGAATAAAACTAAAAAAATATTTACTTTCTTATAATAGATATTTTATTAAATTTTTTTTAACTTGCTTATAAAAAAAATTATAATATAAGCATTATGAATTTAATTTTTTACCCTAAAAGAATAAAACTAAAAACAATTAATAATATATTTATATTTTACATTAAATTACTTTCTTAATTACTTTCTTATTTGTAATTGAAAAGCATTATAATAGAATAATTTTTTTACCCAAAAAGAATAAAACTAAAAAAATATTTACTTTCTTATAATAGATATTTTATTAAAAATTTATTTACTTATAATAAAACAAATATTATAATGTAACCTACTTTTTTTCTCTCACGGTATTTATCTGCACCTCTGTATTTATTCGCACTATTTGCACCTCTGTATTTATTCGCACTATTTATTCCTGCACCTCTGTATTTATTCGCACTATTCCCGATCATAATCTGTTTTTTATTTTCACTATTTACTTCTTATTTATATGAGCTCCAAAAGCTATGACCGAAATGATATACTATTTCATATCTCTTTAGTTGTCGGCTTTTAATTAATTAGTTGGAAAATTTATGACAAAAAATATATAATATTTAATAAACGCTTTGGTTGTCGGCTTTTACTTTTTATAAGTTAACATTTTTTTTTTACACGGTCACACTTCACCCGTGCTGTCACTGTAGGTTACGCCTCTCGGCGTAATTATAAAATATAATCCCATCATTGATATATACATTTATACATAAATATATATGTAAATTTACTAGACCATAATATTAAAATGTAATTCCCTTATTTATTTTATTATATAATATTATTATAGTCTTTTAAAATATATTAACATATAAATATTTAAATACCCGAGTATTTTAAATAAATATATTTTAATATAACTATAATAATTTTATATATAATCGTTAATATATAATTACTTAAATATATAAATATATCGTCAAATATATAAATATATCGTGAGCCAGTCAGCAACCGATATTTTTATATATATATATATTTACGTAAAGTCACCAGGCAATAATAATATATATTATTATTAGCTTCATTATTCACAGGCAATAGGTAACGTGGGTATGTATATATATGTATTTCATAGTATGCAGTGTACACGTAAATGTATGTATATTATGTCGATACGCACATATGGGCATATCCATCTGCCGAGCATACGTATGTATTGACATGTATATACATATGGATACGTGTACATTATATACATGTATACACATACTCACTTGACCTTTTAACATATATCCATTCACGTTTTCCACATTAAGGTCAAAGCACAGTAAGTCAGACAAATAAGTAATCATCACTTTTCAAAGCATAAAGAAGTAAACATAACTCCAAGCCTAAGGATGACTTATCTAGACCAACCTAATTGATTTGGTTTCTCAGAACCTATACTGACGTGTGTGTGCTCAATTTGGTAATCATTACTGTTTACCCGACCAAGTTCCTCCCCGAATGATGTTTCTCCTCTGTCCGGAGGAACAGTCTTCATACCTGCACACCATGACATGACATCGGCAGTCATATGCTCATAACAAGGTAAAAACATCTTACAAGTTAGAATAACATTATTCCATAATTGTATGCAACATTTAATCAAGAATTAAATCATTAGAAGTAACAATCAAATGAAACCATCATTTAAACAGAACACCATTATTGATAACAAGTACATCATTGTTTTATTCATCATATTGATTCATTTGTTACAATCAATTTTCCCTATGAAATAATAGCTATAGAATTTGGGGTGTAACAGCAATGTAATCAGCGATATGAATATAACCAATGAAAATCTATTTTCTATAATTCATGGATTGAACTCTGTATTTTATTTGCTCTCAATGTATGTATGCTATGGAAATGCCATTAAATCTTTTAAAAAAGTAGTTTCTGACTGTTTTTCTTCAATTTTTTGTGTCTTTTTGTAAATCCGATTTTTAAAAAAATCCTAAACTTTTGGTTTGCCGATTTTTCCCCCAAACGATTAATGCTGCTATGGACTTTTACATTCTAGGAAATTTGGAAAGTTCACCTACAAGCAATGAGAGAATGGGATTAATTATCTCTCTTCTTTTCAGCTTGTAGAGAGGTATGGGGTACCTTTTTGTGGCTGAATTCGGTTTGCTTTGTTTGTATCTTCCTTTGCTTTAATGTTTATTTGTTTAGTGACAGAGACTGTTGCTTGAATGGCAAATTGCTCACCAGCCTTGCTCTGATTTGTGGTCTGTCTATTAAATTTTGGTCATTGAATGATGGGAATTGATTTGAACTTGAAACGATTGTGGTTTTCTCAATCACGCCTTTTGATTTCGTTGTGTATGCTGTGGCTGGTGCATATCCATTTTTGTGCTTGGAATTGGAACTGGAAATCAACCTCACTAGTTTATTCTCCTAGTTGTTTCCCTCTATCCATCAGTGGGGTGATTGATTTAATCATAGGATCCTTGTGTTGGTCAGTTTGAGCATGGACCAGAGATGAAAGTAGATTTTGTTTCTGACTCAGTGAGAATACTTTTGCTAGGTGTCTGTGAGATGACATATAGCATTTGAAAGGAATGTTCTCATAATCCATTGGTTGGCTCTTTTTAGAATTCGTGAGTTCTATGAACATTTGATTTGGAATAGGTTACTCCAGGTAAACATTGACCCAAATCCAGACAGTTGAGAGTTCCAGGCCTGAGGCTGCAATGTATTCACCAAGTTCCCGAGTCATCTCAATGAGATCTCTACCCAAAGTATTCTTGGAGGGAAAGGCAGTTGAACCCATGTGACTGTGGCTTCATGAAGAGTCCTACCTTATTCATAAACCAGGACCCAACCTGAAATATTGCTTCTTTTTCTGCTGTAGTTTACTATAGCCATAGAGGCACCCTTGGTATCATCAGGATATCAACCTGGGCAGCTGATTTTAGAATATCTACCAGGCTCACTGCTTTCAATTGATCTTATACACAAGATTTTGAGGATCCTAGATCATGGATAAGCTCCCAGGAATCAACTGATCAGTGCTTTTTCCTTGAGATATCATAGTTTATTTTCCCTGTTGTCTTAGAGGAAGTTCAATATGAAAGGAGGTTCGTAGCACATTTTCTCGATGGAAGGGAAGGTTTCACAACCGTGCAGTGCGTATGAAGAAACTCAAAAGATCTTTCCCTGGGGGTACATAGTTTCCTTGAAGGAAGCTTCTATGAAGCTTGAGAACTGGTTGGAGGGGGATGCCCTGTTCCACTCAGGAGAGCATTATGAATTTCACTCGAGGATTGAATGTAATGATGTCTGGTGACAGAAGAGAGAAGGGTTGGGGCAGATTTAGTGGTTGGAAACAATATAATTCATTCTTCATAATTTTTCTTTTTTCTTACATTCTTGACAGAAGAGAGAAGGGTTGGGGCAGATTTAGTGGTTGGAAACAATATAATTCATTCTTCATAATTTTTCCTTCTTTTCTTACATAAGGCCACTTTTTAGTCATTAAGCAGTTTGTTTTCCGTTGGGAAGCCATATATTATCTGAGATCAGGGATGAATGGCTTGGCTTATGCTTTTAAGGTTAAAGGATTAGATTTCCAGTTGTCAAATTAGGTTGTTTCTTGGTAAACAAACTTCTTGCCATCTAATCTACTCTTTGCTTTGCTCGTGTTTTCTAACCTAATACCAAAATGTTTGATGTGCCGTCTCATATTCCTTTTGTTTGTTTATCTAGAAATGTGACTACACATCTTGTATAAATAGAAGTTAAAACTTTTTTTTAGTAAGTTCAATATTCTTTCTATGCATTACCCAGTAATCTGTTTGTGCTTGTCTTTGTTATTGACTTACCAATAATTTTTCATTTTTCAGGGTATGGGTGAGCCATTGCATAACTTTGACAATGTAATGAAGGCTGCAGAAATAATGATCGACTGTCAGGGTCTTTATTTCAGTCCTCACAAAGTAACAGTTTCCACCAGTGGCCTTGTGCCACAATTAAGGCGCTTCATTCAAGAATCCCCTTGTGAACTAGCTGTTAGTCTCAATGCGACAACAGATGAGGTATAATTTTTATTAGATTTTTAAATCCAACTTAAGGTATTAGGATTCAATCTCTTGGGTGCCTTACAAGCATTCCAATTCATGGAATTGTAAGAGCAGCATGATGATGCGCTTGCCAAAAATCTATTAAGAATAGTCCATATATAAGCAAATAGTTACACTGTACACAGTATAGTGCAACAGGATATCACAAATTACATGAATGTATGAATTGAACAAATATGAGATAATTTTTTGTAGATAAAAATGTGAGAGATCTCCTTCCTCACCCATTCCTTGGAGGGAAGGGAGTTGATGAATTTTTGTCATTCAATTTGATTTGCTTATTGTTGAAGTAGGCGCTCTTCATTAACTGGGATTTCTTGTTTTTATATTGACATATTGAGATCATCACAACAATTCTTTTGAAGTGCAGGTACGGGATTGGATCATGCCAATTAACCGTAAATATAATCTTGATATACTCCTTAGTACATTGAGAGAGGAGATCAGTCAAAGACGTAAATACAAAGTTTTATTTGAATATGTAATGCTTGCTGGAATCAATGACAGGTACACAGGTTTTTCCAGGAATCCCTTACAATATTCTTATTACTTTATACCAAATTTGAATAAAATCCTCTGCAAATTGAAAGATGCTCTAACAATTTTTCTCATATTTATGGTTGATCAGTATAGATGATGCAAAGAGGCTGGTGAATCTTGTTAAAGGAATTCCCTGCAAGATCAATCTTATTTCATTCAATCCATACAAGGGATCTCCATTTGCTCCTAGCCCACAGAAACAGATGCTTGCATTTCGAAATATTGTTGCAAATGCAGGGTGCACTGTATTTATTCGCTATAGCCGTGGCGAGGATCAGATGGCAGCTTGTGGACAGCTCGGTCACCCTGGAAATAGTCAACTTCCACTAATGCAAATTCCTGAAAAATTTCAGGCTGTAATAGCCTCCTAATGATTTAGATTACCTTTTAAGTTATAAAGATGTCCTTAGTTTTCCTAGGCGGCTGTCTATTGTCCATATTTGTATTCATCCTATCAAATTTCATATTTAGGATGGTGTAACCATATGATTTTGCATAGAAATATTTAAATCTTGTAATTATTCCATGGCATGTGTTTCATTTAGTGTAGTAAAATCCGCTGATTATAATGCTTTTTGTTATATTTCATTTGTCCCTTTTATGTTTTCTTGACATGCAATTTATTTCCTAATTATGATCTCAGATTTTAGTATGGGACTATTTACATTGTTCATCGAGAATTGGTTCCTGCTTCACCTTTCCCATTTTTATAGTTGGGATTGTGCTTCATTAAGGCAGATGGTTATGGATTAGTTGGATATTGAACAATAAATCATGTTCAAAATTCAAAGATATAGCCATAATAATGTAACAACATTACATCGGTATTCCTAATCACTAGAAAATTGGTTAAAAAAATTACGTTGTGCCTTGTTCCAAAGGTGAAATCCTATAATAAGCTTAAAGTGGTTTTCCAGAAGAGAAAGTGCAAAAGACAAGCGAGTAATGTATAAAAATGCATTAGGTGGATTTAAAGTAAACAAATGTGTTTAGTGAAGTTAGTGAAGACCATTGTTCCGAAAAATGGATCTGGAATTGAGTTAAGTCATACTACAGCACCACGACAAAGTAGAAAGCAGCTTAGAGAACACATCAAGCAGGTTTTAGTCATCAAAAGTTGGAAATTTGGTGAGGAATGGAGTATTTCAGGCTTATGTAGGGAATTGTTGGGTTTGTACAGGTGGTAGTTTCCTTATCACAGGGGTAGTTTTGTACAAAAAGTGGTGGTTTTGAGGTTGAGGAAATTGCTGCTTGTTGAAAAGCAGTGTTTTCATAATCGCCTCCTATTGGAAAGTGATGGTTTTGTAGTCATCTCCTTTTGGAAAGAGGTGATTTCATCATGCATCTAAAGATGGCCATGGCTTTCCAAATTTCACTCTTTTCAACTTCTCTGTGACATTTCCTTTTCTTCTTTGGCTTTATGATGAGTGAGTTGAAGTGAAGCCCTAGAAAATTCTAAGTGCTCCAAGTGGACAAGTAGATTGTATTTAGGATAGAAGTAGAGTGTTAGAAAGCTGATGCTATTAAAGTATTATTGTAATATTTAATGGTCATCTTAGCTTTTAGTTAGTCATTAGTTAGTTTTCAATTAACTTAGTTTGTTTTAGTTAGTTTTTAGTAACTTTCTGTTTCTATTTTAGTTCTCTTTAGTTTATGACTGATTCTTTTTAGAGATATCGTCTTGTAATTCTTTATATAAAGAGCATTCCTCTCCTTTGTTTAATAACAATTATTGAATATAATTTTTTTGGTGAATTATTTTAATAAAAATTCGTGTTTTCTTAAGATTTTTTAATTTTTTTTTTATGTTTTTGTTCAATTTTTTGATAAAAATCAAAGTTTAATGGTTTTACTAAGAATTTTTTGAGATTTTTTTCAAAAGTTTTTTTTGTTTGATTTAAAAAAAATCGAAGGGTTTTTCTTTGCATATCATGGAGGGGTTTTACTTGAAAAAATTGTAGAGTTTGTGTAGGAGATCATAGATCTTGTTTGCTTGCAAATTTCAAGGGTTTTTGCAGAAGAAATCATGTTATTTTTTAAAACCACTATTGAGTTTTTTGAAGGATTTGTGGCTTTAAAAATCATGAGGGTTTGATCGCATTAGGGTTTCTTCTCAGTTTGTGGGTGTTGTGGGTTTATTCTGAATGTGATTGAGCAAAAGCTCGTGGCATTTCGTTTGCTAAAAATTGCGTTGGAATTTTTTTGCATGTCTCAATTTCATGGGTTTGTTTCATGAATTGTGGACATCTTTCTAATTGCAAGGGTGATTCTTTTTGTTGGAGGTCTTTCTGCCCGTGACATTCAAATCGTGATTTTTGCGTGTAGGCTGAAAACCCTACCTACGACTTGAGCGATTTATTGAAAATCATGATTTCCAGTCATAGTTTTTGACGAATTTTTTGAAGATGGATTTACAGCTAATTGTGTGAGCTGAAGAAAGTTTTGAACTTGCTTGTTCTTGCCAGGGTTTTCTGTTGCGACCAGGTTTTCAACAAAGTTTTGTGCTCTAAAGTTTTTTGACAATTTTTTTTTGAAAAATTGTGCCAATTTTTTGATGGATTTTTTTAAAAAAATTCGTGAACCTGTTTCTGCTAAAGGTTCTTCTAAGTTTTTGAAGAATTTTTTTTTGAAAAAATCTTGCCTTTTCTATCTCTTAGGGCGAAGTTGGTGAGTTTTTCTCGAATTTTTGCAACAAAATTGTGGTATTTTGAGCCTCTAATTTGACGTTTTCTGTAAAATTGTGGAAGTTGTGCTAGTTGATCGTTTTGGGTTTTGTGCTAGCTGATCACAGTTTTTTACCTCATCTTTTGTGCTTTTGGAAAATGGGAGGTATGGCGACTTTGACCAATGTCATGTTGGAAAGTACCTAGAGGTTTAATGGAAAAAAATACAACACGTGGAAGTAGAGGGTGCTTACCATATTTGAGTATTAGTGTCTGGATTCACTTGTTCTAGGTATAAAAGTTTGTCCCATAGTTGCGGGGAAGGATCAAGACAAGTATGATGGTTTATCACGAGGCGGTTATGCTTCTCAAGTTGTCTGCCACCGATGAGATGTTACCAAAAATACCTTTTGGAACACCTAATGAAGATCAAAGACATTCACGATCAACTAGAGGCCATTAGTTGCAAAATCGAAGAGGATATGGTGGTGATCATGTTGAAAAGCTTGCCATGATCCTACAAGCACTTCATCAAAACCCTCAACATTACATCCAACAATGCTGACTTGAAGTTTGATGAGTTGTGCAACAAGCTGTTGCAACAAAATAGGTGGAGGAAGCAATTTGGGAGTAGAAGTGAGTCTCCTAGTGTTGAACAAACATTTGCTACCAAAGATGGCAAAGGCAAGTCCACTCAATAGAAAGGACAAGGCAAATCAGAGGTGAGCTCCAAAAAGTTTTTTTAATGCCATTACTGTGGGAAGATTAGTCATATGCATAAGTATTGCAAGAAGTAGTTGGTTGATGAAAAGTCCAACCAAGAAGGGTCTTAGCAGAAGGGTTAAGTTGTAGAGCATATTGAGCAGAAGGAGTTTACATATTATGCGTTCATGGCTAGAAGACCATCAAATTATGCATATACTTAGTTTAAGTTAGTAGGATGACCATTAAGGGAGGTTGTTGGTTCCCAAATTAGCAGATTGTTAAACCCTAAAAGTATGCTAGGCTTTACAATTAGGTTCAACATGTGATATGGCCAATGAATGAAATCATCAAGATGGTTGGAATTCCTTGCTCTTCAGGCTCTGCTATGCCTAGGCGGGTTTACCCTTATTCACCAATGAATGCTTTTTCTCTGAGGTTGAATGGTGATGATTACGCAGATTGAAACCTTTTGCAAATTTGGAGAGTTGTGTGATCAACAATTTTTTCAATTAAATCATCCTCATAATCAACTTCATATGATCACAAAACTTTCAATTAAATCATCTTCTACTAATCTATTTCAAATTGGCTTGAGGGTTTGGAATAGATGATTCAAATACAAAACTAACTACTTGAACCATTGGGAAAATGAAATGGGAAAGGGACTCATAGTATAAGAAAGGAATCCCTAATCTAGAATTTTCCTTTATAGGGGGATGGTTCATTCAAGGAAACCTAGGATCCCAAATTGGATTGACTATCAACACAAATGTGAGTCAATTCTCAACAAGGGAGACCTAGGAAGATTCCTTAGGAATTGAAGGGTTCACCACCAAGCAAAGGCTTGGAAAAGACAACTTGATATTCAACTCATAAAACCTAGTAATGCAAGCCAAATAATGAGTGCAAATGACAAAATTAAGTATTAAAAAGTTAGGATGTGTGTACTTGGGAAGTTTGGAGATGTGATAAGGATTTTGAAAATGCAAAATTGTTGTCAACATATGCTGAGGACTAAGATGCTCTTACTATCTTCTTAGTCCCGTTGTTTTTTGGGGCAAACATGGAATCTTCAGATGTTGGAATTGGATTTGAAGGAATCACTAAAAAATACCTCTAGGAGGACTAAGATGCCCTTACTGTCTTCTTAGTCCTAATTTGAATTTTGGCAATTTCAGAAGATGATCTCGAGGCTCAATGTTTGTACTTCCTGTTCTTAGTTCTCAAGTCCTGAAACTTCCAGATCTAGCCTATAGGTGACTTTTCGTGAAGATGAAATTTTTGCAATGCAACTTTGCAACTTTACAACTTTGCACTTCAAATGATCTTCAACTTAAATCTGCAAACACACACACAAGAGGAGAAAAACTTGTTGATTGTTAGTAAATGGGGTTTGCCTTAGTCAAACCCCTTGTTGGTAATTAAACCTTGGAATGAAATGAAATAATGAAGGGAAATGATGAATGAACAAACTACTATGTTGCAACTCACTAGACCCTTGTTATGAAATCTGCAAATTTGTGTGAAGTGGCTAGCTTAAATGTAGATCATGAATGGAAGTAATGCTTGATAGATCTTGACTTGAATTGCTTGCTTGAATCAAAACCCTACATCACAAATGTTAGTTCAAATACACACATGATGCAAGAATATCTTTGACATGATGCTTGAATCTTGATGATGGCTCCAAATGCTTGATGAATTGCTCTTGAATGCTCTTGATCTCATAAACTTGCCTTAGGAATGCTCTCATCAACTTGCTTGGTGAGAAATGAGTGAAAGAACCTTGTATTTATACTTATCCATGCTTAATATCCTGAAATTACACCACACCAAGTCGACATATGAATTTATCAATTAAAGGAGACTAAATCTCGCCAAGATTTGAAATTAAATCCCAAAAATAACATGAGGGACTAAGACGCCCAAGGTGGCGTCTTAGTCCCTAGGGTGTCTTAGTCTCGAGGCTTGAAACTCGGGGCACAAACTCCATAAAGGGGCCCAATTAAGGTGCCTTTAAAATCAAGGTCCCAAGACCTTTATAGGACAAAAGGCCCTTTTAGTCCCAGTCCAAAAATCAAGGACAACCAAAATCAGTAAATTATCATTTATTCTTTGATGTTTGTCGGGATTAGCCCTAAAAAGATACAATTTATTAGGCTTGCGATGCAAAATAGGACCAATTAAGACAAATATGGAAAAATAAAGCAAGGCGGGTTCAAACAAGTGTGAAAATGCAAAGGTATGCATTTTCCTACATTACATTTAGCCCCCACTTTAGTGAGAGGATGAACTTGCTTCAAACTTGCACTAAAGTAGCCAACCACACAATCAAGAGGGGTTCAAATGTACAAATGCGAGTAAGATAGGATGGCAATAATCAAGAGGGTGGCCAAGCCCTTAGGATCAAGATCCTATGACAAATCAACATAGGCACAAAGGAACACACTTGCAAATGATATATGAAGCCATAACTAGATCGCAAGCATACACCATCAAAGATAGAAAAAGAAAAAAAGAAAAAAAAATGCAACGGATCAAGCTTCGATTGGCCATCCAATGTGTTGTGGACCGGGTCTAGGCTATTTTTCCAAAAAAAAGGTTTACAAGTGGAACGTGCCGTCCACTTTGCAAACAAAGCACATGCTCTCAAGGGCTAGTGAAGCTAGTTGTCCACTAGGTGAACCCCAAGAGATGTATATGAAATTCATACCCCCATGACTATGATAAGGGCAAAAAGAAAATGCATGCTTACAAGGGCTAGTGAAGCTAGTTGTTCACTAGGTGAGCCCCAAGGAACCATATCAAAGCTATACCTCCATGACTTTAATAAGGTACAAAAATGCAATACAACAAGAAAGAGGGATGTTCAAACAAGTTTTTGCTTAGTTCATGTGAGGTCTTAATCTTAAGGGACATTGTTCCTAATGTTTCCAAGAGAGGACCAATCAAAGGATAAGAGATTTTCAACTTAGGGAATGTAGTGTGTCACATCACCACTAAGAGGAATGTAATATGCTAAGATAGACCAAGCTTTTGAAGGACATTACTCGCAATGTCACCACAAAGAGAAAAACACATCACATGAAGTAAGAAAACCACATCAAGGAACATGGAAAATTACGAAAATAATGCTAGAATAATGCCAAAATAATGCCAATGTATGCCCCAACTTTAAAGAAATTGCTAAACACCATGTTGTGAGCAATTACTTTAAAATATCCAAACATGAAAAAGGAAAAAGAAAGGGTTTCCCCCAGAAACACATAGGGGATCTATAGACTCAAGGTTAATATTTGTCTTTTTTGGAATGATACTAGAGAGCTAGGAATTGTCATCATTCCCCAAATACACATAGAACTAGAAGAATGCCACAAAGAGAGTGAAAACAAAGAAAAACCTTTTGGGTCAACATAGAAGAAACATGAATGTCTCGACGCCTTGTGTCATCTCCAAAAGGAAAACACAAGACAAAATGAAAGGAAAAGAAAAGATGAAAAAAAATCTTTTGGGTCAACATGGAAGAGACATAGGGTGTCTCGACACCTTGCGTCATCCCCAAAAGGAAAACACAAAACAAAAAGGAAAGGAAAATAATAGATAAAGACCAATGAAAAGGAAAGAAGCTTGGAACATATAGAAGAATGTAGGTACAAATAGAGGAATGTACATAGAGAGGAAACATCAAACAATATGGGGGGATCACATTACACACATGCAATCAACCAAAAAAGAAAGCTAAAGGACTAGTAAAACACAAGTGAGTCAACCTAAAGTAGGTCATCTGCCTCCCAATCTTAGTCTGTATAAGTGGAAGGTAGACAACAAACCTAAGGGACAACGACAAATGCATTACTAGGGCAAGGCTTTCTACTTCTTGTCTCCACTAAGTGCAAGATAAGAATGAGCCGAAATAGGTGAAGAAAATGATCTCCCTGCACAAGCATGAAATAGTGAAAATGTTTTAAGATTCTACAACTATTACATGACAAGGGGCAGAAGGGGACATTATTTAATTATTGGATAACAATTATCATTATCAAAGTGATATTTACTCAATATGATTTTGAATGCACGACACTCATCAACCATGTGTCCAAGAGTCCTGTGATATCGACAATGTGGAACATTTGCATCTTTAGGATATAGTATGAGCTTGTCTTTCATTGGTGGAAATAGTATGAGTCCTTGGTTGAGAAGGATTTGTAATTTTCTTTCACTTTTAGGTGGTATGCGAGGGGGTTGTAGCTTTTGTAATTTGTAAGGTCTTTTGTGTTTGCTAGATTCACCAACTTCCTTAGATGAAATTAGGGTAGGAGGTCCCGAGATGATCTTGTCTTTATTATCCTTATCCTTACACGGTATGGGTTGCTCTTTAGGAAGGACATTTATATTAGGAGGAGGATCTAAGATTATCGTACCATCACTATGAAGCCTTAGGTATTCTTTAGGAGGTCTTATGTTGCGAGGGGGATCTTGATATCCTAACCCTTTGGTTTCTTCAGTTGGTATTTGCTCTAGGACTTGATGAATGTTATGTTCACTTGTTGTATCACATCCTTGTTTACTCAAGATTATGAATCCTTTTCCATATGTCTCTTTGAGGTTGATGGGTGTGTTTGTCACTTTGTTAACATAGAATGCTTGATTGTTTGTTTGCTTAGAGGAACTAGGTTCACCTATTGTAGGGAACTTAGGTTCAACTTTTGTCTCCACTTCAAGATGTAAATAACTAAACATCTCAAGAGGTGGTATTGTAGGTGGTGATGGTTGTTTCATGGAAGGATAAAAGGATGCATTAGACTCTAGTTTGTGAAGGTAATCATTTAGGAACTCATTCATGCTGGCATCATCTTCTCCAATTATGTCAACATCACGAGGAGGACATGCATTAGGTGTTGAAGGAGCATGATTCAGTTCAATTTGATTAGGGTCACTATCAAAGGCAAAACTTGAAACATCTACCAAATATTTCAGGAACATCCAAAGCTTTCCAAAACATATATCCATGATGCAAGATTGAACAAATGCACTTGAAATGAAAGAGACTAAAATAACAGTAATTCTAGAAACTGTAACAGAAAATTGAAAACAACAAATAGAAGCACAACACAACAGATTTAAACCTTGAAAACTACAACCTCAAAATCCATAGGGACTAAGACGCCAGAAAGGGAGTCTAGGTCCGACTAATGAAAATTTGAGGTCCCAGAAACTGAAACACGTAGCAAACAACTTAGACAAGGTTTTGAGCCAAAAACCCACAAAGGGACTAAGATGCCAGTAAGGGCATTTTAGTCCCAATAGAGGTTTTTTGTAGAAAAACAACAAAATCTGGATTGGTCACAGTGTTTTCAAGTTTCCCACTCAGGGAACTAATGTTTAGAAAGAAAAAACTTGCAAATGGATGCAAGAAAAAGAAACTAATGACAAGCAATTGTATGCAATTTTTTTCAATTTTGAATGCAACAACAATGTTCCTAAATGAAATTAGGATGATTGACAATGCACTTTTTAGTTTTTCAATGAGATAAGATGATGCAAGAAATCAAGAATGCAACCTATATGCACTTTCACTAATGCAAATATGAGAAACCCTAGATGTAATTTCACTAATGCAATATGCAATGCAAGAATCAATGCAACCTAGATCTAGGACCTTAGGGGACTCCAAATTAGAAAATGAATGTCCAAGAGGTTGGGTTCACCAAAATGAACCATTGGGAAAATGAAACAGGAAAAGGGACTCACAATACAAGAAAGGAATCCCTAATCCAAAATTTTCCTCTATAGGTGGATGGTTCATTCAAGGAAACCTAGGATCCCAAATTGGATTGACTATCAACACAAAGGTGATTCAATTCTCAACAAGGGAGACCTAGGAAGATTCCTTAAGCTTTGAAGGGTTCACCACCAAGCAAAGGCATAGAAAAGACAACTTGATATCCAACTCACAATACCTAGTAATGCAAGCCAAATAATGAGTGCAAATGACAAAATTAAGTAATAGAAAGTTATGATGTGTGTACCTAGGAAGTTTGGAAATGTGATAAGGATTCTAGAAATGCAAAAATGCTGTCAACATATGCTAGGAAGGACTAAGAAACCCTTATTGTCTTCTTAGTCTCACTACTATTTTTTGGGGCAAACACAAAATCTTTGGATTTTGAAACCAGATCTGAAGGAATCTCTAAAAAATACCTTCAGGAGGACTAAGACACACTTACTGTCTTCTTAGTTCTAATCTGAATTTTGAAAATTTTGGAAGATGATCCTGAGGCTCAATGTCTGCACTTCCTTCTTCTGAGATCTCAGGTCCTGAAACTTCCAAATTTGGCCTGTAGGTGACTTTCCGTGAAGATGACAACTTTTCAACTTTACAACTTTGCACTTCAAATGATCTTCAACTTAAATCTACAAACACAAACACACAAGAGGAGAAAAACTTGTTGGTTGTTAGTAAATGGGGATTTTCCTTGGTCAAACCCCTTGTTGGTAATTAAACCTTGGAATGAAATGAAATAATGAAGGGAAATGATGAATGAACAAAGTGCTATGTTGCAACTCACCAAACCCTTGTTATGAAATCTACAAACTTGTGTGAAGTGGCTAGCTTGAATGTAGATCTTGAATGAAAGTAGTGCTTGATAGATCTTGACTAGAATTACTTGCTTGAGTCAAAACCCTACATCACAAATGTTAGCTGAAAAACACACATGATGCAAGAATATCTTTGACATGATGCTTGAATCTTGATGATGGCTCCAAATGCTTGATGATTTTCTCTTGAATGCTCTTGATCTCATAAACTTGCCTTAGGAATGCTTTCATCAACTTGCTTGGTGAGAAATGAGTGAAAGGACCTTGTATTTATTCTTATCCATGCTTAATATCCCAAAATTACACCACTCCAAGCCGACATATGAATTCATTAATTAAAGGAGGCTAAATCCTACCAAGACTTGAAATTAAATCTTGAAAATAACATGAGGGGGACTAAGATGCCCTAGGTGGCGTCTTAGTCTTGAGGCTTGAAACTCAGGGCATAGACTCCAAAAAGGGGCCCAATTAAAGTGCATTTAACATTAGGGTCCCAAGACCTTTGGAGGACAAAGACGCCCTAGGTGGTGTTTTAGTCCTAGTCTAAAAATCAAGCACACAACTAAAATCAATAAATTATCATTTATCCTTTGAAGCTTTTCAGGATTAGCCATAAAAATATACAACTTATTAGGCTTATGGATGCAAAATAGGACCAATTAAGACATAAATAAGGATAAATAAAGCAAGGCGGACCCAAACAAGTGTGAAAATGAAAAGGTATGCATTTTCCTACCACTAGTAGAATTTGACAAATAAATGACTAGGTGACTAAAACTTTTAGTCACAACAACTAAAAATGACTAAATTCTACTCATTTTTGTAGCTCAACTATAAATGAGTAAATAAATGACTAATCTGGTCGTTGACTAAAAAATTATTTAATAAAAAAATTAAAAAATGACTAAATAGTTAGTCATCAAATCTAAATTAGACATAAATTTTTAAAAACAAGTCGGCCAATTATTGGCATGATGTATTCATGCGCGCGCTGTATTGGCACTATTATTCACGTTCATTGCAGGTTCATTCATCTTGCTTGACCTCACTTCATTCGTTCATTGCAAACCTAGCTTCATTCGTTAGCCTGGCATGAGTCATTTTGATTAGTTATAACAACTACTTGCATGGGCGATAGGGATTTGGAGAGGACTTGGAGACTTTTGAAAAGGCGGGCAAGGGCAAGGAATTCAGAGTTTGCTCCAATGAATTTGAATTTGCTAAGGCCCTCTGTAGCGAAATTGGTTTTGGGGACGCCCTCTGCAGCGAATTCAAATGTAATTCAAAATCCTCATTACATTAAACACAAATTCAAAATGCTCATTACAATCTATTGATCTTAATAATGTTCTACTGCTCTTAATTAGTAATGTTCTTTTACAATCTTGCCACATTTCTGCTTCATAATGTGTTCGTGCTAAATATAATAAAAATTGGTTGTCAGTGCCAAAATAGAATTTCCTTAAACAATTTTGATACATTTTCACTGCAAGCACAAACTGTCCTTGTGCAAAGTAAACATGTCCTAGATTTACCCACACATCAGGCATCTAAACAAATATGTTTCCTAGAACAACTTCTTGTACTTGTGTAAAGATTTCCTTTGCACTATCAAAATGACTCCTTTTAGCTAGCACAATGGCTGCCCCATTTGCAACATAAACATTTCTTGGTCTCTATGCCAATACTTTACAATGGTTTCCCCATTTGCAGCATAAACATTTTCACTGCAAGCATAAACTGTACTTGTGCAAGGTAAACATGGGCTAGATTTACCCACACATCATGCATCTGAACAAAGGTGTTTCCTGCAACAACTTCTTGTACCTGTGTAAAAATTTCCTTTGCAATATCAAATTGACCCCTTTCAGCTAGCACAATGGTTGCCCCATTTGTAGCATAAACATTTCTTGGTCTTTGTGACAACACTTAAGTGACCCCTTTTATGACATTAAGATCCTCTTGAGTTATTATTATACTCCTATTTTCCAAGAGGAAAATCCCCAAGGCCCATGGGAAATGAATGATGAGCATTTAAGTTTCAACTTGGTTTCATTTCAAAAAGGGGACATTACATTGTACAAGATTTGTTTAACAACAAAATAATTTAATCCACCTACTTGGGACTGTAAAATAAAAATAGATGAATTAATCCATTTTCAATTATAGGTTCTTTTAATCTAGAATCTGATAGAAAGATAAAGCATAATACATTGAAGGACACATAAAATGTTCTATAATAAAGACTAAAATAGGTTGCCCATGAAAAACAAGAAAGAGGAAAAATGAAAAGATAATATACAGATGATTCATTTGAGGTTTTTGATAAGATCTCATTTAACTATGTCAAATGGATATGGAAGGGACAAAGCATATTTGATTTACTAAAGTTTTGAGGTAGCTTATCCATCGTCATTGTATGCATCATCTTCTCTTGGAATATGTTTCTACAATGCACCAAGCCTAGAATTGATTGGGGATGCACTTAAGATGGATAAAAACTCATCAAATGATTTATGTATGCTTGGAAACATGGAACTAAAAATAAATGTATGGCTTAAAGAAAAAGAAACAATTAAAGTAGCACACCAACTTGTCTTGGCTAATGAAGCAAAAGAAAAGTTGGTGAAGGACGAAGGATTCAAATGGAAAGGAGAAAGCAAGAGGAATAACTTTGATGGGTGATGCAACAAGAGGAGCAATTTGAATGTGTGAAGGAATTATGGAAGAGTAAGCATAAGGACATGGATGATGATGATGATGAGGCTGGTCAATCTAAGAAGAAACAAAAGAAGGAAAAGAAGAAAAAAGAAGAAGGATAAGGACCACAAGGCTTATGATTCTTATATGGAGGAACCTGATGTTGCCATGGAAGATGAGGAAAATTATAAGAGTGATAAGGCACAAGATGATGCAAAAAATTCCCAAGATCTTCTTGCAGCTGTAGGTCTAGAAGACTCTGATGATGGTGAGAAAAATTCTCCAATTTCAACAAAATCATGAAGGAGACATGCATACTTTGACTTTGAAGATGATGAACCATTGTAGAAACAGAGTCCGAGAGAAGATGGTCCAGATGATGATGATGTCTAGGATTCCTAAGCTTTAACCAAACCTAGCTCCTATTTTCCAAGAGAAAAATCCCCAATGCCCATGGGAAATGAATGATGAGAATTTGAGTTTCAACAGATTCCAAGAGAAGATGCATACAATGACGATGTATAGGCTACCTCAAAATTTTAGTCAATCAAATATGCTTTGTCCCTTCCAAATCCATTTGACATAGTTAAATGAGATCTTATCAAAAACCTCAAATGAATCATATGTATGTTATCTTTTCATTTTTCCTCTTTCTTGTTTTTTATGGGCAACCTATTTTAGTCTGTTGAAACTCAAATGCTTATCATTCATTTCCCATGGGCCTTGGGGATCTTTGTTTTGGAAAATAGGAGCTAGGTTTGGTTAAAGATCATGAAGCCTAAACATCATCATCATATGGATAATCTTCTCTCAGACTTTATTTCTGCAATGGTTCATCATCTTTAGAATTAGAGTATGCATGTCTCCTTCATGGTTTTGTTGAAACTGGAGAATTTTTCTTGCCATCATCAGAGTCTTCTAGAACTGCAGCTGCAAGAAGATCTTGGACATTTTCTGCATCATCTTGTGCCTTATTGCTCATTTAATTTTCCTCATCTTCCATGGCAACATCAGGTTCCTCCATATAAGAATCATAAGCCTTATGGTCCTTATCCTTCTTCTTTTCCTTATGTTTCTTCTTAGATTGACCAACCTCATCATCATCATCATCCTTTTCCTTATGCTTACTCTTCCATAATTCCTTCACATGTTCAAATTGATCCTCTTGTTGCATCAACAACCAAAGTTCTTCCTCTTGTTGTCTCCTTTCCATCTGAATCCTTCGTTCTTCATCAGCTTTTCATTTTGCTTCATTAGCCAAGACAAGTTGGCATGCTACTTTAATTGTTTCTTTTTCTTTAAGCTAGTCATCTGTTTTCATTTCCATGTTTCCAAGCACACATAAAGCATTTGATGAGATTTTATCCACCTTAAGTGCATCCCCAATCAATTCTAGGCTTAGTTGGATCTCATTCCTAGCCCAAGCCATGGCTATAAGACATAGATATGCATCCATATAATCAGGAACTTGAACAATTTTGGCTTGTATAAAAGATTTGCTTTTTCAGTATCATGTAGCTGTTCAAACAACTTAGCAAGATTAAATAGTGTTGTGACTTTATCCCATGGTAACTCAAGTGAAACACCACCTTCTTCTAGTCGATGGAAGAATTCCATATCCTTAAAGAGCACAATTTTTTTTGTATAATTGGCACTAGGGCTTTTATTTATGAATTCAACCCAAACACCATTTCCTAACGCCTCCATAAAATTTTGTTGAGCCAACTCTAGTTCATCACGCTCAAAATGAAGAACCCCAATGTTGTTTAACAATTCAATGGGTACTTCTTCTCTGCTCTTATTTAGAAGAGACTTTGTTGTCTTAAGAGAATCTAAGGCTACATTGGGGTCTATCGATATTAATAACTCACCCATCTTGATAAATGCATGGGCATCACGTGGATCTATGCGAGTTTCCTTTCTTAAAATTTCCAAAGCCTTCTCTTCCTACCCTTGCTAAGCATATATATGGCCTACAACTTTGGTAGGCATGTATGAAAAATGTGGTAGTATAGACAAGGCAATGGACTTTGGAAAAAATGCTTCAAAGAAATGTGGTCTCATGGTGATGGAATGCCATGACAAGCAAATTGTTATGGAATTCCACAACCATGAGACCACATTTCTTTGAGGCATTTTTTCAACCAATTAACTGCCTTGCCTATGCTATTGCTTACTATTATGCTTTGATATATTTTTTCCAGGAATCCATAGCTTGTTTGAAAGCACTTGCTTTAGGATTTTAGCCATAGCAACAAGGCAGTGAACTATTTGATAAAATTCTTTGGTAGACAATATGTATGAAAAATGTGGTAGCATAGACAAGGTAGTGAACTGTTTGAAAAAATGCCTCAAAGAAATGTGGTCTCATGGAACGCCATGACAAGCAAATACAATTGGCAGCTGCTCCTAGTTATTATTTATGCAATGTGAAGTAATTGCATAACTACTTAGGTTGACTTTGTAAAAAATATATTGTAATTGAAATTTTGTCATCTATCAACATCTTGTTATTAGTTATGCAATGTGAAGTAATGCTTTGAGTTTGAAGGATGTGCAATGCAATGTAATCAACAATGCAAATGATTATGAACAAATAATTTATGCCAATTCATAATATACCCCTATATTCCAACCTAAAATACATAAAAAATCCAATCATACACAGTATTATCAACAAATAATTGAGACAAAAATTCGAGCACTAGATTAAATCTTCTTGTCCATTGATTTCTTCAAATAGATATTACAATATAACATAAGTCTCCTCATATATGTTTCTATAAATGCATATGATGATGATATCAATATTTGGTCTTAGTTTCTCTTTTATAAGATAAGCAACAAGCTTCAAACCATTACAAAATATGGCATCTTTTCAAAATTCATGCCTCTTCATATAAACTAGACTAAACATTATTTTTTCTTAAAACATAAAAAAAAGAAAGTAGATAACTAATGAAGTCTACAACACTCGTGACACCATAGTCCATTAATCTCCGTAAGTCACCCATGATCACTGAAGATCTATTCAAGGTCCTTTCTCCATATTAGTATATATGAATGTGTGGTTCTTCCACTATGACAACCGCAAGGCCTACTGTTCAGGGGGAGGACCCATATACCTCTACTCCCACTCGTACACTATATAATCATGTGGTCATTTGTATTCTTGAATTTTTAATATATTTGCAAGGTGAATCTTCCATCAACATCCATGATTAAGTCAAACTTGTCAAGACTCAACTCAACATCCTTTTGTATGCAAGTGATGCACTGTAGAACAATCTTGCCAAATTCACTCTTCCATTTGTTGAGGTCCTTCAAGTGGTCATCATCTTTTAATAGTTTTGGCACAACCATTGATTCTGAGTATGAAACAAATCTATTCTTGTTCTGATCTTTTGGTCCTCTCCTTGCATATATTGGAATTCATCTATAACTATTTTGGCCATCTGCTCTGTAGGTTTTAATGTTGTTGAAGCCTCAGTACTCCTCTATAAGATTCTGTACAAGGTTACCAATGTGTGGTGTATGGGCTACCTATTCTTAAAAATGGGATCTAGTATGGATAGATGTGTTTTCATCTAATCAATTGCTTGTATTAGTGAGATGTAGCAATCATACACACTTTCCAACTTATCCACAATTAGCTTTATCCTATGCTCGAGGACCTTTTCTGAAACATTGCAAATTTTCTTATTCACTCCTTCCTTACCCTCATTGTTGGCTTTCTTTAACTCTTCAATCTCTTGTCTAAGAATGATCACTTGTTTAGTAGAAGCACTTTCTATATCAAGTGGTGGTGCAGGAGGACACTAGTATAACATTATTTCCTTGTTCTGTGAGGGGGGCTTGCTCCTTTCAATTGTTCCTTCAACTTCACATTTTACATGAACAATTTATTGAATTCATCATTTAAAAATTTTTGTTCCTTTTCACACTCTCCCAATCTAGCTTCCATCTCCTTAACTACAACTCAGATGAACATAGCTGAATGCATTGTCATGGTTGCAACTTCTAGATGAGATGTATCCTTTATTGTTTTCACCATAGCCATCCCTTTCATTTCCTGCACTACATCTAGTAACCTTGGTTTTTGTGTACTCTTTTATTTGGCCCAGAATGCCAAGGTTTCAATCTTAGGGTTATACCCTATGCCACTTACCCCTTCATCTGAGTCAAACTCAACAATCAACATTGGGTCCTCCTGTGTTCTCACTTGATCAAGTAAAAACATTTTATTTAATTCCATACCAGTGACAATAAGTATATTACTTTTCAAAATCATCTCCTAGCCTCTTGTGGGCTGACATCAATATTATCAATCCTTAATTCATTAAAATTTTGGGATACTATCTAGTCATGCTGGGATTCCTTAGCTCCCATCTTATTTATTTCAACCCTCACTTCAAACTCTCTCATTTTCATCTTAACCCAAAAGTCTTTAAATTTAGAGGTTTTGATAAATTCATCATCTTCCAAGAACTTGCGAGCTGCAACTACCCTGTCATCCTCATGCATTTCTCTTTATCCTTTTACCTCAATATTGGCTCTAGCTTCAGGCAGGTGGGATTCAATTTCAAGCATAGGTTGGTCCACTTCAACATCATCCTTGAAATGTCTTAACACATTAACTGCTTCTTTTGTATCTCCAACCTCCTCACTTATTTCATAGGAAACAAGTGGCTCTATCTCTTGTGTCTTTTATTTTTTAGAAGGTGGTTGTTCATGAGGCGATCTTTGAGAATCATGACATACTGAAATAGTATCCAGAGTTGCTTCTATAATTATAGTACCACTCGGCCTTTTAGAATACTATTTGGCAAGGTCCCTTGTAGCTGCTACAGTCTTAATTAATTCATGAAACTTATCAATTATCATATCAATCCTCTTGACAAGATCTGCTTCCTCTATGAAATAACCCAAGAAATCATTGTGCTTCATCTTTTTTTCTTAATCAAGCTTTTTCATAAGTTCCCATTTTCTCTTCCTATCATATACTTGTTGAGGAGTGAAACAATTTCTGATTACATCTTCTTCATAGTCAACCTGGTGAGTAACCATAGCCTTGGGAAGGATGGTGCATCTTACAAAATTCATGTGACCCTTAGGGTCAAAAGCTCTTTCCTTTCCATATTGTAAAGAGTTCCTTGATTTTAGATAATTCTACAACTCTTCAAGTGTATCAGATCCCACTGATAGTTCCCAACATGTCAAATTGGGTAGAAATGTACCCTTCCTTTGTTTACTCATGACACCCTTTTCCATCCACAAAATTTTCCACATGAACTCTAAAAAGGCTAATCGAAGGGGGACACAATTTGGAAGTATATGTGGGGCTTGTGGGCATCCATAAATCCTGATTATTGTGGTATTTGGTAGAAAAAATCAATCACCGAAGTTATGAGTATGGAATTGCTTAGGTTTCAAAGCCAAAGGTCTTAAGAATTTTAGTAAAAGTGAGTGTAGTCTTGGTGGTTGGTGGCCAAGAACTCTCATAATTCTATACACAAACTCATCATAGAATATCGCATAATTTGAATTCTTACATTTGCTATCCCATATATAACACCATTGTTGCACTGGCAACAAATTCCCTTGCTTTTCAAGCTGAACCAAACATATCCTTTTGCTCCATCTATCCTTATTTTGGCATAATATCAGGTGGCACAACAAAGAATATTGCCTGAATGTTATGTAGGCTCTATTTTCCTTGACTTCTAGAAATGCTTCATGCAATGCTTTCTCAAGATATGAGGAAAAATAATATTCAGTGTTCATCTTAGGGTTTTGGATCCTCATAGCCATCATCATTAAACTAACTGGAATTCGCTCTTCTGCATCTATTCCAAGTACTTGATAGAGAACAAAGTAGCGTTTCTTGAAATAGAATTGGAAATCTGAGACTTCAAATGGTTCAGTAGCAGAAGGGGATATAGGAATCACCCTATTGTTCACACCCCTTTTCATGTAAATGGGGACTTCATCACTTCTATGGGTTTTCCTCAATCTAGTATATTCTTCTTTACTTATTTGCAAATCAATTTTAGTTAGGGATTGTTTGTTTAGGTCAAAACATTCGATGATGGCTGCTTTAGTGAACACAACTAATGGTGAACCATTTGGAAATCTCATAGACCTAGTAGTAGGATGATAACTCTAAGCCAATACTCTGATGAACTCTACATCTATAAAAAGATTTGGGACAATGAACTTTTCCAAATCTAATGCCCATGGTTTTGACACTAGAATCTTTCCCTCCCCTTAAAAGTACCATAACAGTTCCCACCTGGATATAGGGATAAGGGCATCTCTACAACTGTTAGCCACATCATTAAAAACATTCTTAAATCCTCTCTAAATTGATTCAGGGAGTATATCCATGATAGATTGGTGTAAGGATCTATTTTTAACATTAGATTCTTCATTTTTAGTTTGAGATTCTTTCTTGTTGGGCGACATGATGACCTTTTTAGTTTCAGGTTCTTTCTTCTTAGGTGGAATGATGTTTAATTATCTTACTTCTCCTAGTGTATCTGAAATGTAGATTTCCAAAAAATCTTGTACAAGTAAAACTTAATTCACAAGAGTTCTCTGCACTTACCCGGGTTACAATGGTTGTAGAGCTTAACCTCCTCGAACTCCTAGCTCCCCGTACGATAATTTTTGCAAATGAGTGTAAAGAGAATGTTGAATTCTTGGTTTAATGGATTCTAAGCTGAGCCATGTCAACATTAATATCAACCTTATGCCAAATATTTTGCTCGTAGATCGAGTTTGAATATGCACCATTAATTTTACAAGATCAAACATTTGATGTGATTTGTGCATTTAATACTGCTTTATTGCCACCACCTTCTATAACTACCATGGGATAGAGGGGTATAAACTACTATACTGCATGCTTCTTTGCATTTCACTGCAGAGTAGTAGGAACCTTACCTCTATACCGCAAGCTTGACTTGTTTAACCCACGATACTGCGGTTTACATTAAGGGTTACTGCCATACCACATGCTTTGTCACATCCTTCTGTGGTATAGCGGTTCATACTGCCCTACCACATGCCTTTATGATCTTCCTCACAGGATGGCAAATTATTCCCCACTTATCGCACCCTTCATTTTTCCTTCTCGTAGTATGGCGGTTGTATACACCTAAAATCGGTCAAGACATTTAATTAATTAAATAGTAGCTATTTAATTAATATTTCATCTACCGATAAATAAATTCTCAATTTATTTATATAGTTCATATCCTTTTTATTCTCCAAATCTAGAATCATATTCTTCTAATTTAATTAAATAATTTTTTTTTTCATAAGCTTGTTTTATTTAATTAAGTTTCACGAATCTCAGATTTGGAATTCAAGCACATGTTTACAATTTTTCATGCCACCTCACTAAGGTCACATGAAATCAAATAATTCTAATTTTTAAATTAGAATTATCTTCAACAAACTTTCAAACCATGGCTTATTCCTCACACACTTCTTCAACAAACTTTGAACGCATGGTCTTTTTCTCACACACTTGATTCCCCCATCCATTTGGCATGTTGTATTTGGTCAAGGGAACACCTTCTTGATTCTCTCCATCTCCACCGTTCATCCCTCTTGTTTGAATCTGGACTGTCGATTACGCCACCTCACAAGATGCTTGAAAAAGCCTATAAATACAATCCTTTGCTATAGTATTTTGCATCCCACATTTGAGTAGAGTTATCATGTAGGAATATCTTAGAGCATTGGAGCGTTTGGAGTCTTATAGTTAGCATTTTAACAAGTTTGCATTGTAGCATCATGTTAGATTGAAATCATGTTTTACTTCATAGTTTCATTTTAAATCATGTTTTGCTTCATAGGTGCATTTTAAATCATCATATCAATGGTTATTTGAGCATATGCAAAATCATTCTAGCTTCTTATCACAACATTAGCATCATATTATCCATTTGTCAATATCTACATTATCATAACATCATAGCATTCATCATATAGTATCATGTAGGAACTTAGTCTTCTTGCATTTTAAATAGTATCTTGTCTCTCAAGTTGTCATTTTAACAACCATAGTGCACATACAAAAATCTGAGAGCCAAATGGTTTAATAAATCCTTGAGATTAGAGAACAATGGAATGTTTTTAAAGATTTGTTTTACTACAAATAGAGTAGTTATTCAATTCAAACCTTTCATGTAATATGTCTCATTGGTGTTTGTGTTGATTTACTAGCTTTCCCACATTTCACATACACATAAAATGGCGCACACCGTGGGGCACAACCCCATTTCTAACAATTTTCTGGAAAAGTTCTTGTAATCAAGTTGGACGTGACATTTTAGCGCAACCACATACGATGAATCTTTCAGCACATACAATCTCTGTTTCGACGCATAAGACAAATATTTTAGTGCATCCGGAGTCTGTTTCGGCGCATACAATCAATCTTTCGATGCATACAATTGTTTTAGCACATGCATCACTTCTTTTAGCGCATTTGTTACTTGTTTTAGCGTATCCATGCATTTTTTTAGCACATACATGAGTTCTTTTAGCACATAGGGTATTTGTTTTAGCGCATTGGATTGATGTTTAGCGCATTGAATGACTGTTTTAGTGCATTTGTGTAAATTTGATTTTTTTTCAAAATCTGAGAACTAATTTGTGTTTTCTACTTGTAGGTACTTTTATATGCTGGTCAAAGAAAAAATTATCAAACTGCTGATGATTTATGTAGGGGCTGGAGTTATTTAATGCTTTCCTTTTGTTAAGATAGGCATCGAGCTTAATTAAAAGGTTAAAGAACACCATGTCTTTCATGCTTCATGAATGGTAGGCATATGCTCTCCCCTTAATTGGGTGATCAAAAAGCTAAACCCATTCATTTTTATTTTTTTTATCCATAGAGTGGCCTACCTTATGGGAAAAAGTAATCACCCAAAGGAATAACCCAACCAGTAACACGCTAAAGCCAAGTGATTTCCAACCGAGATATAAATGTGGGTACTTGAGGAAAGTTCAAGTATCACGAGGATTGTTCCGACAAGAAGGGTAGCAATGGTCTCTTGCTGAATGGATGATCCCCCATGAACAAAATGCCAATATTAAAACCCTTTATTGTAGCAAGGCCAAAATCTTTAGTCTATTTAACTGGCGCAGGAATGGTCATTTTGAAGCTATTCCACATTTTTGCAGCTTTTAGTAGAGATGAAAAGTATTACATGGGAGATTCATGGGTATTGATGCTTGGCTCACTAACTAATTTGACTGCAAAATATGACGAAAATTTCTAACAAAATATGTATAATTAGATGTATCGTCGGGTCCTTGTGTATTTAATTTGAAATTTTCAATTTTTTTAAAAAAATTTATGCCCAACATTTGTTGAAATTGTGATGCTTCATGATTTTCATCACTATTTTGACATACACTTAAAGTCAACCTTCCCCTTCCATCAATTTGTGGGCCGACGAGTATATGGTTAGCGTTCGTCGGGGTTTCGATGAATGTTTTTTAATAAATAAAAGTGAGTTCGACAATTTATCTATACTTCTGACAATGTTTTACTATACTTGTGAATTTTCTATACTTGTGATAGTTTGTGGAGGTTATAGGCCAAATTTTTTTGGTGCAAAATATCAAAATTATTAGATTTTGTTACCTGTCTATGACTAAAAATTATTGGAGTGTGAGTTTGATATTTTTTGAAGATCTAATTATTCAAACTTGGTAAAGAAAAATCATATTAGATAATATTAGTGCAGAACAAAATGAAGAGACACTTGCTAGATTGTGGGCTAGATTGAAAAGAAAGGGTGATGGGAAATGTTATTGTCCTCGCAACAATTGCAAGGGCTTAAAGATGAGAAGAATTTTAATCACAACAGCTGAGAAACATTGTAGGCAACATGGTCACGTTGAAGGGGGGCATGATTATCATCCATTGGTAAGTTGTTCATTATATGTCTCTATATTGATTGAATTTGTAAATGTTTATATCGTTTTAACATTTTATATATATATAAAAAACCACTTGATCATAATCATGGTTTATTTGTGTCGATCATTATTATAAAGGGGTTCCCTAGGTCATATGATATGGATTATCACAACCCAAAGAATGTGGTTTTGCAAATGGAGGAACATGGAGCTGTGAATATCAAAGATGAAGTTAATGATCCTATGGAAGAAGATGATCATGCACCATAAAACATAGTTGAAGATGATAGTACAAATACATTGATCCATGACACATTTAGTGGTTCAATTGATCATGATGATCGAGATGACTTTGATGATGTTCATGATTTAACTGTACTTGAGAAGGCATATGAGCCCCTTTATGAAGGCTCCCAAACAACTCTTCTCTCTGTTGTATTGTTGCTGGTGAACTTGAAGGTTATGAATGGTTTATCCAACATAGCAATCTCACGGATGTTAAGGTATGCAATATATGTCATCTTTTTTTGTTGTTAGTTCATCACTAGTAAATAAAGGATGAAATATGTACCTTTAATATTCTTTATATTAACAAATTATTTTTTTGTTGTAGATTGATAGGTGAATTTTTGTTACCACCATCAAATATTTTACCTCGCTCATAGTGAGATTTATCTGCCATTATGAAAGATATTGGAATGGAGTATCAAGCAATAGATGCATGTCCCAATTATCATATTATATATCATAAACAACATGAATTTGCAACAGAATGCCTAGAATGTCATATCAGTAGATATCAAATAGATCAACTAACAAAAAAGGTGCCTTGCAAGGTTCTTCATTATATTCCCATTATTCCACGTATGCAATGATTAATTAGGTGCGAAACTTTAGTGCAATTTATGGATTACCATGCATGAAATAGAAGTGGAGATGACATTCTTTGAATGCTTGCAGATGGTTCTGCATTTAGGGACATGGAGGAAAAATGACCACACTTTAAAGAAGAACCTCGTAATCTCAGGCTTTCATTGGTAGCAGACGGTTTCAATCCATTTGGAGAGTTGAGATCTATTTACTTGGTGTGGCCTATTTTTGTTATCAACAATAACATTCCTCCATGGATGTCAATAAAGAGGGAGCACATAATGTTGGCAATGATTGTTCTAGGTATTTGTTTACATCAATTTTCTTTAATGTAGTAGCATCTCATTTGTCTTATTTGTTGCATAATGACTTATATTTTTTTCATTTAATAGTCATGTACAATCATTTATATATATTGTAGTAAAATGGCTATAATAATTATGTAATGTTTATGTTCATTCAACTAGGTAAATACCAAGTTATAGATATGAATGTATATATCGAGCCTTTTATTGACGAGTTACTAAAGTTATGGAATGACATCACTATGTATGGAGTCTCTAGACCAATAGGACAAAGACACTTTCAATTCCATGTAATGCTTGTATGGACAATTCATGATGCCCCAGGGCTAACACATTTTTGTGGTATGCTATAATGTTTGACTGCACTTTAACGATATTTAATTTTATGAAGTAGATATCATGCATGTTTTTAAAATAATCTATTTATTATATATAATTATAAAAATTGACATATTTAATCCAATTATATATGATCTTGCAGGTCTTCAAACAAAGGGAAAATTTGCATATCTAGTTTGTGGTCCAAAAATGAAATCTCGTCATTCAACAAGTTTAGGAAAGTAGATGTTTGATGAGTATAGACACTTCCTCCACATAAATCATAAGTATCGAACTACTGGAAAACATCTTTTCAATGGGAAAAAAGAGACTACATCAAAACCATGAAGAATGACACCTCGCCTATGGAAGTTGGAATATAATAGAATTAATCGTCAAAGTTATACATTGGATCAAATTGTTTATCTATCATATATGATATGTTTGGAATTTATATTTTTATATTGTGTTTTGTTTACTCATGTTGTAATTGACAATGATTGTCGTTGTTAATTTATTTAACTTATATGCTTCATAAAGGTCATCAAGGCATTAATGGCCAGCTTCCATAGGGACTGAAAAGTTATCCCAGACAATTTAGTAGGTTGCCCTACTATGAGCAGCTACAAATTGTGGATTTGTTTGATACAATGCATATCAGAAAGAATATAATAGAAACGTTATGAAAAATATTGGACGGAAGGCATGACAAATAAATTTTTTTCAAAATTTGTAGTGACATTCAGGAAGCCAATCATGCAATGAAAAATTTCATTCAGTTAATTAGCAATGGAGACAAAATTAATATAAGTGCCCTTCCTTGTTTATTAACGGAGCAGAAAAGAAATGCTATAAAAGATTTTATATGAAAATTTTGATTTCCCACAAGATTTGCTGCGAACATAAACAATATCACAACAAAGAAAGGTGAATTTTGGTCAGGGATGAAAATGCATGATTGGAATACCTTCATTAAGGTAATTATTCTAGTATATTATATATATATATATTTGTATATTACATGTACTTTTCAGTGTATTATGTTTACTAGTTTTGGAAAAATAATGAGAAGATCATTTTATAATTGTTGCAGTATGTTCTCCCTCTATCTCTCCTAAACAACTTTGACAACAATGTCAAACAATTTATATATGATCTTGGAAAATTCATGAGGTAAGCAGTGATACTTGTTCAATTTGTTGTATAGATCTTATATTTGTCATTTGTTTTACTTGTTATGTAATATATCGTATATTTTTGTTAAATCTCGTCAATATATTTGCTCCTTGAATCACTTGTAGATGGTTGTCATCTAAAAAAATCCATAAAGAAGATATAAATTATTGGAGGAGAAAAACTCCTCATCTAATGTGTGAAATGCAAAAGTGTCCACCTTTGACATTTTTCAATGCACAAGAACTCTACCTCGTACACCAAGTTGAGGAGATTAAATTGTGTGGACCTGTACACACAAGGTCAATGTGGATGGTTGAGAGGAAATTGAAATTTTTGAAAGCTTTGGTTAGACAAAGAGCACATCCTGAGGGTTCTATGGTGGAGGGATATATGGTATACTAGACCATGGTGTACATTATTGAATATCTTCCTAAGTTCGCAACAAAGATCCATGTAGATCGCATTTGGGATCCCAACTCCATTAACAAATTCGAAGGGGAGTACCTGATGGGGAAATGTAGATTGAGGAAAGTGAGGTAATTATAAGATGGTCATGGAGATTAATTAGAATACATTTTACATTGCCTTCAATTGCTTGAAAAGAAAAAAAAAGAACTAGTCCAAATGAAAGAATCTTCCACACACAAATAGAAAAGTACTAGTATTGTATTACTCTAGAAAATAAGTCTTTCACTACTGAAAAGTATTAAAATCTTAAAAAGCGCCGATGATCAAATATTACAATTCAAATCATATATATAAGAAGAAGACCCAACAAAGGTGTCTCCTCGAATTGTCTTTTGGAAAATAATTAAACTACTAATCTTAATTAAACTTATAAAACAATTTAATCTTCTCCTAACATTGACTTAGCTGCTAAGAGATGTTTTTTATACTCCTCCAAGGTATGGGTATCTGCATCATGCACTACATTTCAGGCTTCATATTTGAGTTTTATCATCAATTCCATATGTTTGCATGCTCCATCCAACGATAGCCTTCTACTTTGAGTGTATCCAATGCTTCATGAAGTATCCTATTGCATTCATCCATCCAATCATCTTGTTCCTTCAAAAACCTGTTCTTATCACATAATTTGGGTAATCCCAACTTCACAGTATCATCAAACCCTATGTTTCTGAGTGTAAGTCTTCATCATATTTTCCATGCTTTCTCATGATTGTGTCAATGGCTGAGATGGAATTGGTGTCAGATCCCTCATGTAGTTGCCTATCATGTCTCTTAGTACCCAATCTATTTTTCACTATCCCATGCTCAAGAATGGCTTCATAGTTCTTTTTGTGAACATGCCAAAAATCATCAAGGCATATCTTCAAGTTTGTAAATCTCTTGTGCAACATCATTGCCACAGTGTCAAACTGAAGGTCCTTCATATTTTCTACTAGTTGTTGATGTTCTTGCAATTGCTCATATTCACTCTACAACTCTGTATTAGTTCTAGAGGTGATACTCATTTTGGCATCTTTCATGGCAGTAATTTCCAAATTTGATTTTTCACTTTTCATTTTGTAATAATTTCTTTCTTTCATCAACTGTATTGTTTGTGCATTGTTGAACTTGGCAATGCTTAAGCCCATGTCCCCTGAATCCACAGGGTTAGTTTCCCCAAATTTAAGGGTCATCATGTGTCCAAAGGATTTTTCGATATCAATGATCTTTGGCCTTTTGTGAGGTGGGTATAGTGCCCATATCAACATTGAATTTTCATTAGGATTGAATCTTGACCCTATCTAAATTTCCTTCACACCCTTTATGTTTAACTTGTATTCTCCTTCCTTGTTATGCAAAAAAATATAAAAAAATTAAAGAGGCACTGAGGTCCCAACCAGAAAATACTATTACACCCGCTTCAAGTAACAATTGTCTACCCCTTTTAGGGGTCATGTTTTGCACTTCACTGTCTATATCATCTTTCAACCTTTTCATCAATTGTTGTTAATTTTCAGGGGCAATATTTGGGATGGATTCCCTCAACCTTTTTCCTTTGTAATTATATAAAAAAGATTTAAATTCTCTTGACTTGAAAAACTCATTATCGGAAATAAAAGATTCATAGGCTGTAAGCCTATCATCTTCATTTACATGCAATTCCTTGGCTACTTGTAAGTCACTGTTAGGGAGTTCTTCATATTCATCATTCATCATCCAAGAGACTGTTCTCTGCTGTGATTGTGCTTCATTTTCTCCCACATATTGTTCTTTAGATGAATCATCCATTTCTTGCAACCTTTTATTTTTTTTCTCTAACTTCATGAAATTTTCTATAACCTCCTCTGCTTCTTTGTCTTCTTTTTTCTTAAACACATCTTCCCTCTGTATAGGAACATGGGTGTATCCACTAAGGTTTTTTTTTTTCTTACAAGAGTGTATGTACCCTTCAGGGTCATAATTCATTCTTTGTGTATACTCCTTTAATTTGAATTCATCCAACAACGAAAGATAATAAGATCATTGGTAGTGGGATGTTAGGTTTTTAGGTACATCAATTATAAATTAAGGTTGTATACTATGGTAATTAACTAATTATACGTCGTTTGTGAATTTCATTTTTTTTATACCGTTGGTCGAGAGTGGGATGCACTACATTTGTACGTCGCAAACAATCTTGATTGGATGATGGTATGGATTGAACTATGTCAACAATCCGATTACGCATTAACATGGGAAGGTGTGACTTCATTAGTTAAAGAAACTCATTGTAATGGAGATTCCAATGTTACACCAAGGGAAATTGATTTAGCATATGGTTTAAGAGATAAACAGGTACGCATAAATATATTAATCACCCATATTATTTAATTATTTTCAATTATATTGATGTATATATATGTTGAGTTTTTTTTTCTTTGCATACATTCGACCAAGAATAAATATGTTTATCAATTGATAATGCAATAATTTTTACATGTTTGACATATTGCAGGTGAAACACCACAAGGCTATGTGGTGCATTGGTCATAAATTTTGAATCAAAAGTTGGATGACATGAAGAAAACTTGTGATTTTGGGATAACAATAGTCTTTCAAGTGACTAATGTTTAATCTAGAAGCAACATACATCCAAAAGTCTCAGAAAATTGATACTATGGGATTTTGGATGATATACTTGAATGTGACTTTAAGTCCTTCAAATTAGTTCTATTCGTCATCCAATGGTACAAGCTATGATTGAATGAAAATGATCCCAAGAGAATTGTTATTGAACATGATAATGGATTTACCATGGTTAATACAAGGTTGATTGAGTGAGCTCAAAATGAGCCCTATGTTCTTCCAAGCCAATGTGAGCAGATATTTTACTTAGAGGTTCCAGGTAAAACAAAATGGTCATTTGTTTTTAGACATGATCCAAGAGGAAGCCGGTAAAGTATAATGTGGTGGAAGAAGAAGATACCGAAGAACTAGAAGATGATGTAGATGATGATTAGGATCAACAGTTAGTTGATGTACCTGAAGAAGATGTCAAAGGAGAGGAACTAGATCATGATGATGTAGAAGTGAATGTTCATGAAGATGATATCCGTGTGGATGATGAAATTATTGAAACTGATATCAATGATGATGATGATGATATGACCAATCCTTACAATGTCGAATCTGGATTAGATGATACAGACAAAGAGTTGGATGAAGAAGAAGATCAATGAAATTGAAATGTATGAGTTATGCAATTATATTATCTATTTGATATTGATTTCTTGATAGAATTACATTTGATTGATATGGTTACATAATTAGTTCATAATGTTTTAAATTTTTATGACATTACATAATTAATTCATGGTGTACTTTTTAATGTTGTTAATTCATGATGTTACAACTATTGTAGCTCTCCTAGAAATTTCCATATGATAAAATCCTAATTACTCTATGACTATTTATGATTAGATATTATTTGATCATATCTTTGGTTATTTCATTCCCAAAAAATTAGTGTTTCCTCACTGCATAGTGACGTGAATGGGGCCAACATTGATTTTTTTTCAATTTGTACTTGTATGGAGTGAAACTTGACATGGTTAGCCTAGAAACATGCATTGACAATATGTGAGGGTTTTGAGACTTAAACATGAGGTCATGCTATATAAAGTCATCTCGTCCTTCCTAATAATACAAGTTTCCTTATTCTTCATCTCTTTCATATATTGTTCTTAGCATTTCTTTGGTTAATGGTTTCAAAAGATGAGGCTCTCTGAGCCTCACCTTAGATCTATTACACATCAGTTTGTGCATTTTCATTAGTAATGAATATTTAGATGATCTTTAAAAAGATCATTGAATATAAAGATGATAATAGGAAGCTAAAAAAATGAGTATATTTTGTTTATGGAACCTAAACCACAAGGTTTGTCACCCTAATGCTAAAACCAAGTTAAATTAACCCCTAACACCTATTGGAAAAGTCAAAACATGCCTTTCTTTCAAATTCACAAGAACATATAAACCTTTTGAAATGGCACATGCATGTTATGAAAGTGTATGGTAATCCTACTTATAGTGTATGTTCACATGATACACTAACCAATGACACTATATTGGAGGATAAACCCACCTATGGAATTAATTTAAGAGGTAAGGGATGCCTCTTAGTGGAATTTTGAGTCTTGGATTAATCCATAGTGCTAAAATTATTTCTAGTGTTCTTCCCTTGGTGTTATATTTATCTCTACAATTTCCCATACTTAACCATTTCATCATCCCTTTTCCCAAGCTATTTGTATCATAATATAAACTTGGTCCAATCTCACATTAGCCCCTTATGTAATTATCCATTTCCTCCAAGTTGAATGTAACCTTTTGTACCAATGCATCTATGTTTTCCTACCCTAATGGATCAAGACTTAACATCACCTTAACAATCTTCTTTATGTCATAGCATATATCTGAAGTGCCTTTGGCATGCTTTAGATGTGTCAATATTAACTAGATTGAATATATTAATTTTAAAGTCTCTTAACACATTCCATGACAAGAAAATGACTCATTTGGATTAAGGAGTACTTTCCTAAACCATTCCTTCATATTCAAAAATCCCTTCTCACACCCACATCATAATTCATATACATGTTAGTTGTACTGAGTGTTTTAAACCAACAATCAATGGATCATAGGATAGAAGAAAAATCGTTACACACAAGGATAAGAATCAAAGAGACTGAAAGAATCGATTCACTAGATATGCTCCCCATTACTACAATAGACCAATGTAAAAAAATAAGTCATAACAAGAATAGGACCAAAAAAATCTAGGAAAAGAAACCTTGTAGGCTACATTAATAAGACATTGATTGCACGCATTTCTTCCATGATGTTTAAATGACAAAATATTAGATAGCTCAATCTTTAGTCAAGTAGTATTTGAATCACTAATTTTTAGACATCCATCTTTTAGACATCCATCATGATTAAAAATCACATATCATAAGCCTTTCTAACAATCACTAGGACTGTAGATAATATTCAATCATGTCATAGGAAATAAATCATCAAAAATTATAAAGAAAGAGAAAACAACCTATATAAGCTCAACAACCACCATACAAAAATTATATTTTGTAGAAAATAAAATAAGCTATATGTTGACATAGCATATATATTTTGTATATAAACTATATGTTGAAATAAAATATATATAAACTATATATTTTGAATTTTGGCCCCACGCGCGCAGGAGTACAACATAGCATATTGCACCGAGACCCTAACTGGAGAGTTGCAATGAGAACCACTACATCCAACCACTAAGTGGAGAGTTGGGAGACTTCACTGGATGAGTGCTGTAAGGCCATTAAGTCAAGGAGGAAGACTAGGAACCATTTGGCAGGAGGAAAGCTAGAGCGAGAGGTGAGGGCACTCAAAAAGGGAAAATCAACCAAGGGACAATGACTGTAAGTGATTTTCCCCCCACATTTAGAAATCTTGTTGCAAGTACAGTGATTTAGACTTTGTTTGTTCCCATCAAGGTGTTGCATGCTATATTTTGGTTAATTCAAGCCAATGTCCCATTGACAAACCCAAGTACTACCTAGTACTGGTGTCTGGTTAGTTTGAATAACCAAGCTTTGAGATGCTCAATTAGTTGGGTGGCCATTTTTGGCCCATGAATTGTAGTTTTTGTATCTGTCTTAGAATATTTTTTGTACTATAAGATTGAAAGGAATTCCCGTCACATAACAACACACAAAGTTCACCAGGGTTCAAATTTCTAAACTTCAATGAAATAAATTTACATATTGAGGTACACAAATGATCAAAGGGACTGAAAACAATACATGGTCCGTGAGTGCAATGCAAAATTCCTAGTTCCTATCCATAAGATAACGTATAAAAGTACATGATGCAGAGTCAAAGGAAGGAAACAAACTCACACAATCTCATTTGACAAGTCACAAACAATCTTGAACTTTCCTTCTTCTGACAGACTTATTCAACTATATTTCCCTTCACAAAACTCAACACAAACACTCAAATTTTTCTTTAGAGTTCCAAACCATTACTAGACCTTCAAACACCTTAGTCAACTTCATCTTGATCAAAACAAACAACTACCCAGTCCACCCTTTCAATTTACCATTAACTCTCTTTATGACTGTCCTAAACTTCACAATTTCAACTCAACATAAATTAATTTGACCCAAAATAGTATTTAGGCTAATATAGACCACACAATTTCCATTCCATTTCACTTCAAACAAATGTAAACCATCTCCCATCCTTTATTCTTGGCTATTATTAGATAGATCAGTCAAAGCAACAAAATTTTTAACTTCATGCTTACACCAAACCTTATATAAAATGAGATCAAATTATACCTTGGTAATCTCTTGAACAAAACAACCAAGAACTCACACTTATTCATCAAAAGCCCTTAAAGTTCTTACTATCACTGGTTCCTTCATACCCTGTTTGCAATGCTTGTAGGTTTGGCAACCTATTTTTCAGGGCTTCATTCAAATCTACGCACTATTACACAAGCCTATCCAAAATTTTCAATTCAATCCTTTCATATCTAAAACATATTCAAAATGGGTATCAAAACTTTGACAACATAAGCTTCGAATATTGTTGTCTCAGACAGATTTAGGCCTAATTAGGCCTGATTTGCATAAGGGTTTGTTGCTTTACTAACTCTTGACCAAAGTACACTTGTCCAGTGCTTGGGACATGTTTAGTTTGATTGGTATATGCTCATAAAATCATCAAAGTCCGTTTACAAAGTATTTTCACAAAACTCTAAGGGCTTAACCTTCATAATTACTCTATTCATAGACTGTTCACACAATTTTTCAGTCAAGAGACTTCATTCCATCGCATCTTATCTTTATGATTTTTCCCTAAATCCATTGAAACATGAAAGAAAATTCATAGTAGGATAATCTCACAAGAAACCAGAAGATTCCACCAATTAATAAAGGAGAAACATAATTATTTCTGTCTCTGCTTACCCTAACTAAGGGTTTTAGCAGTCTGAAGTAAATCCACAATAACTCACACAAATGTTAACTAAAATGCACGATCTTTGATTTAACAGGAAGGTGATTGAGATTATTACCATATCCAACCATTCTACCATGCCTTCAAGGCCATACAATTCTGTACAATGCCTGGAAATGCAATATTTCTAAAGAAAAATGATTAAAAATCAGAGATTTTCCTTGAACTTATTCTTTATTCAACCACCCTCAAAGTTCTAAAAGATACAAGAGCCTTTTTAAAGGAAAAGTAACTGAATTTTAGCCTTCTAACTACCTCTAACCGACCCTAATGACTCTTCATCTCTTAATATTTCCTTTTTGATTAAGTTGACAACTTTTTACATTGTTTTCATTTTTGCACTTTTGGACTTAATAAACACCAAATGACCTCAAATATATGAAACATGACTCTAATAACATGATTTACAAAGTAGGAACAATAACATTGAATCAAATTTCAAAACATTGCTTCATAGAGGCTTAATTATTCCAAGGTGCTCCTGCACCAGTACAAGAGATGAAAAAAAGACAAGGAGCCATTAAAAACTTTTGAATATTTCACTGACTCAACCAAACCTCCAAAAGAACAGTACAAATTCCAACACTAGGGAAAGCCCGAAAGAGAGCACTAATGAAAATGGACTTTTTTTTCAAGTTCCAGAAGAGTATAAATGGTTTGAAGATGTTGTGGGTGTTTGGAAAATGGTGAAGGAATGCTAGATAGGGAGGGACCCAATTAGCATCTTTAACTAGATTCTTAAGAAAGAAACAAACTCTAATACATTTTTGGGTTCTTCTGAGTAGGGACCATCTTTTATTATTTTATTTGGGGAACCCAAAAAACCATAGGGTTAGAAACCTGTGGAGCTTAATCATTAAAGGAAAGGGGTTTGTCCATTTAGAAATAGACTAAAAGGATGGTTGCATGAGGGGCTGTTTCACATCAAAGGTGGTCCAAAAAATTTCATAGACTAACTAACTAGACACTAGTACTACCTCATAGGGAATATTGTCTTCGAGGAAGGTGGTCCAAAAAATTTCATAGATAGGTACAAAAAGTAATAGCAACCTTCCACCAACTAACCCAATCAACCTCCAAGAAACAAGACAATGACTCCTCTAGATGTTTCCAAAACCCAAGGCTTCAAAATACAAGGATGGTGACCCTACAAACCATTCCCATGCTTACCAAGTGATCTCTGATCATTAGACCCTTACAAGGTTTATTGATACATTCACAACTATTGTTATCTCCACATGCATTTGACTAGTAGTGACAACCTTGGTTTTTAATCCTCCAACCCCATACCTTGGGATCACATCACCATGAAAGAACTTTATCCAACATCCTTGTGAGTGCAGGTACCACCAAATAGGTATTTGTCAGATCTATCTTCCTCGAGTGAGGGAAATTCGGGAAGAGAAGAGGAAAGTGAGACATGTAGTAGGTCTAAAAGAGGGAGATCAACTAGAGGTCAAAATATTAGAAGAAAATTTCATAAATGCATGCAATTTTTTCTTGCTAAAGGTGGGTCATGTTCTTATGATGATGAGAGCATAGGCGATATTGAGGTGCCCTTGAGGTACAAACATCTACAAAAATAATGAGTACCCAAGGAACTTCCTCCAATAAACACTAATTTTTGTGTCAACAAGAGGATATATAGCATATCACCATTGTCATTACATGGTTTGGGCCTATTTTGCATGAACGACATAAAGGTCTGTTATGAAAAAGTTACTGAATTGATGGAGTATGTCAGGCCCTATTACAGTTACAAATATTGGATGTAGTTGGTTTGATATACACAAAGTATGCGTAGGTATGCACTGTCAACAAATTATATACAACTAAAAGATAAGGATCAAAATAAAGGAGTGGCTATGTACATTGACAAAAGAAAAAAAGCATCAGGGAATATTGTAGGGTTTATAAATAGTACATGACTTGGGTCAACAAATAAGCAACCCAATTGCATATTCGAGGAGCGTGAGGGAAACTGTGTGTTCGTATGTGCGATAAAATCAATAACTGTAGGGGAAGAGTTGCTAATTGATTACAATTTAAATTTCATAGATACAAACATAGTTACTATGGGGGTGGTACGTACTATATGCCATTTTACCCAACCTCTAATTAATGACCTCCAATATACCATTTTATTATTATATTTTTTTCATAAGTCTATTGGTTTCATTTTAATAATGTTTTTTTATATTTAATTTTTGTCATAGCAGGACATTGATCGTAGGGGGAAGGCTCTAGCCTAGAGCATAGATTGTGATGCATCTTCAAGCGCTTCTACTCAATAGGTTTACCTCATTGTAATTGTACAAATTAGATACAAGCAAATTTTTTTTATTATTATGTTTTTTTCATAAGTTTATTGGGTTAATTTCGATAATATTTTTAATATTGTTGTCGCAGTCAGATGATCAGGGAAAGGCATCAACAATAGATGAGAGCATCCATAGGGAGGTGCAGTCACTATTATGCGATGATGACATTGTATATTCTGCAAACCCTTTGGATATGATAAGGAAGACCCAAAAAAATGCAATGAAGAAATCCTTCAGTTGTTATTCATAGTGCCTCAAACGGATGAGATAAGAGAAAGGGTTAAAATATTGACCGAGAGAGCATGAAACTTGCAAGTAAGCTGTCATGATATCTTTAATTATAAAATAAGTTCATTCATGGTTTTATATTTTGTACTCTTTATGTCATGAACTAAAATATGTGTTGTTTTTACAGGATTTTTTGCATCCTCATGGTGTTGCTGGCCATGATCAGGGTATTGCAGGTGCTGCCCAGGGAGTAGGGGTTGGTACAAGTGTCAATCCTGATTTTCCTATGCATACATCACATCATCTGATCCCATCATCCATGCCTATATTGTCGACTAAAATGTTGACAACACATAGCATACAGGCATCGGGTAGTGCACCCTCTGGCAATGAACACATGCTAGAACATGTGTCAGGACATGTACTTGGGGATGTAGAGGCAACTAGTACTGGTGATGTTTTAGTAAAATTTCTTGGATCTTCCCGTATTACTAGTATGGGAACATTTCCGGTCACATTTGTGGTGACTGAGGATTTCATTCCCATAAAGATAGAGAAGGTCCTAGGTACTTTAAAATGTTTTAATTATTATTATATATAATCCAATTGAAATTTACTTATTGATCACTCTTTTTAGACTAATGATCCCATTATCATTTTGTAGGAAATGATGTTTTTTATAAACATCTAAATGATATTACATTGAAGATCTTTGGGCCCACCATACATACATAGTGGAATGCCCAAAATCAAGATTTAAAAGATGGTATCATTAATCGTTTAGTTGTGCTATTCGGTAATAACACATTCAACCGAACCAAGGTCCTTCAGAAAGTTGGTCCCTATTTAAAGTATGTAAAAGACCAATATAGGTCACATGTAGAGAAGTACAAAAAGTACAAGCATCCCCCCATGATTTCGGAGAGGGAGTGAAAGGACCTGGTGTTGGATGGAAAGGAGAAGGCTGATAAGAAAAAAAGGAAAGATACCACTGGGCCAAGGAAGGTATGATACTATCAACAATGTAATTATATACTAATTACTATTTCTTTTTACATAATCTAACATATTTCAAACTTTTCATAGGCTGCCCGACACATTGAAGGCAACAAAGGCAAGACTAGAAAAACACAGGCATCACAAACTTGGCTTTGGTGATTATATGAAATTATCTGCACGAATTGTAAGTATCAATAAATGAAATATTGCATCCAAATAATAAATTGCAAACAAATTTGGTTTTATCACACCATAGAAGCAAAATTAACGATCTTATGCAAAAATGCAGGGCTCTAAATTCAATAGAGTGCCCACAGAAGAGGACCTGAAGATTGCCTTCCAACAAGGGTATGGAGTTGTGGCTGAATGCCTAAGACTCTTGACTAGGCAAACACAAACTTCCACTGCATCTGACATGTAGGTAAATAAACTCAATGAAGTTTATTTAAAATTGAATACTTGTGCAATCTATTCAATATTAATTTCCACCATAAAGTAATTATGTTCCTATTTGTTTTAAATAGGAAAGCAATGATAATACTGCACATGACATTGGAAAGCAACCTAGTGAGGGTGGAGCACAACCTGCAAATGAAGGTCATGGTGTGAATCCCGGTATTGGATGTATTCATGTGCTAAACATATTTAATTGCAATTGGTGTATTAATTAATGTAACCTTTCATGTTTCAACTTTAGATCATGTAGATCATCATCAACATATTGAGCATGATCAGGCTAGACAAGATTAGGAACATGATGTGGCCCCATCAGGTAAAGAGGACCACTCTAATGTTCTTTTAAACATATTTAATTGCAATTGGTATATTAATTAATGTAACCTTTTGTGTTTCAACTCTAGAGGATTTAGAGGGTGTTCAACATGTTGAGCATGAGGCTATAAGACAAGATCAAGAACATGATGTGGCCCCATCAGGTAAAGAGCACCACTCTAATGTTATTTTACTTAATGAAATACCTATAACAATAATAATAAAACATGTCAATTTAACATTTCTTTGTTATTGCAGTAGGCCCCCCCTTGTAGAGGCCTCCATGTTGTGAGTACATGACTAGGCATACATGAAGATCATGAGCAGAGGGAAAAACAATTGAAGGGGGGATAGATGATTTAGAAAACAATACTCCACTTCTTTTTTGAGCTACAAAAAAGAAACAAAAAAAAAGTGATTGTAATCATATTATGAAAACCATATTTTTGATATGCTAATGAATGTTAAAAACTGATATTTTTGACAACCATATTTTTGATAATATGTAAAAACTGATATTTTTGACAACCATATTTTTGATAATATGTAAAAACTGAAAGAATGAATGTTATATGTTAATGAATGAATGTTATATATTATTAATGGATGAATGAATGATTAATGTTATATGATCGGGTATGGAGAATTGAGAGTGATGTGAGGGGGGGAGGGGCGAAATGAGCTTCCACTATCACATGGTTGGCCTTGTTAAGTAGAGAATATTAAAATATTCTTGAAACAAAGAGAAGCTCAATAAGGTAATGCACTTTTCAATATTTCATTATGTTGCACTTTTAAGCTTATGTGATTTTTATTATGTCTCTTTGCTTCAATATGTTACCCTTTGTACTTATTTTACTTGTTAACACATATCATATGTTACCCTAGATGACAAATTTTGCAGGGGAAGCTATCCATGGATGGATCCCGCGTTTGGGGATATACGAGTTTGGATTAGATAAACTTGGGATGTACTCATGTAGCCCAGAAACAAAAGAGAAGAACCCAACCATTTTAGCACAAGAATTGGTTTGAGACTGGTACATGGTTTGAACTAGGTTTGGGTATGAGGGGTCTAGGAGAAAGCCTTGTAACACAACTGGTATTAAATCATTAAACATACAAATATTGTAATTATGTGGTTAATGCTAAAATCATCCACAATTCACTATGTGATGAGTAGTTAGTGATGATGCCAAGCCATTGTTTTGTAGGTTATTGATTTTGCAGTTGCTCCCAATAATCATCTCTAGTTGCTTACATGCCATTTGATCCATATGAGGGGAACCTTTCAATTTGGGTAGTAATTTTATAGATGATTCTCTTATTTAGTGACCAATGGAATAAGTGAGTGGATGGATTGATCCTATTAATTGCTTGTCATGTGCTTCATGTACTGATGATAAAATAATTTTATTGGATAGAATTAATACAGTTATGTATTATATGTTGCTGGTTTGGTTTTTGGTTTGGGTTTAACTGCTATTTTTATTCGCCTAGGTATCATATGAGAAAGCACACACATATTTTTCTAGAGATCCATCACAAAAGTGACCTTCTCTCTCTCACACACACACTCACTCACTCACTTTCTCTCTCTCACACACACACAACTGACCAAAAATAGAATGTATTGTTTGGAAATCATTAGTTGTGGATTTAATTTCTATTTGAACTCAATTGTAATCAAGTGGGATTCATACATTGTGGGAACAATACTTGTTTTGATTTGTGACCTTGGTGTGCAGCTCAATGATGGCATCAACATACTTGTATGTTGTCTTTACACTAACTTTTTCCTGTAAAATGTTAAGAACATATTTTACTTTATTCCACTATGAGAGAAGAAGGTGACTATTAGATTTTTTCCCAAGGAGATCTTCACATATTTTAAATTTTACCATAAGTCTTCCATTTTTTCATTCACACCTATCTCAACTATTAAAACCAATTTTGTGATTAACCCTTTCAAATTAGTAGACAATTGTTTACTTTTTGATTGGTTAATGAGTGTTTTTTTAGGGATTCCACAACCTTAAGATACAAATTTGGTTCCCTGGTTTCCATGTGTGGGTTTTCAACACTATGCCCATATGCTTTGGGACTTGCATTATTATAGGTCATGTGAGACATATCCAACAATTTCTATGGTAGTTTTTGCCCAATTCTTCATTGTTGGGTCTTCTACCATTGTTCTTATAAGCTATTTACTCACTATATTTATCCAAGACCCATTGTTCACACATTTCAAATTGAAGAGATATAACATATTGTCCAAGTAGTATCTATGTCACTCTGATCATGTTTTATGTTTATATTGGCATGATACAGTATATTGGCACAACAACTAGCAAGCTTCACCAATAAAAAAATTGTAGGAATGGCCTATGTGAACGAGGAATCACATTGTGCAATATCGACATAGGCACATTGCATTCATACCAATTGACAGAAGAAATTGGGCTATATATTTTGATTAAAAATGAACAAATAGAGAATGTAGCACCATAGGAAATGCATATCGGCATAACTCATGAAAGTTTCCTCGAAAAAATACTCATCGGCCATTAGAAGCCTAACAAGTGACAATTCCGATCTCATATACTATTCCGATGAAGATAAAAAGGCTCATATCAGGGACACATTCTTTTTTGTTCGACTGATGGGCTATTCAAGAAAGTAAAAGATAGACTCACTCGAGATTTTGGCATGAGGTACACCGATGTATTTCATCGGAGGAACACATTGATATCAGAACAACAAAAAATGGATTACCCTACGACACATATTTCACCGATAACATTTAGTCAGGAGAACATATCTCAAGTTACGCCGACATAGTGGATAAAATAAGGCACCATCAGTGAAAGTTGTGCCAATGGAATTCATCAGTGGGAGTATCACCATTAGAAGTAATGAATAAATTTGGGCCTAATGGAATGAAGTCTCTTCGATAGGATTACATCAGATAAGCTAAATCGATAAAGGATGCAAGGAAAGACAAATACTTGTTGGAGTGACTTATATCAAATGATACATCAGCCAAATTATTCATGCAAAGAACAAAACCCATACATATAACCATGTTAGGGAGGGAAGATGTTTGAACAAATAATTTTTAAAAAAAAATTGTAGGGTTTCGTCACAATTTCGACAAACATAGCCCGACGAACCACAAAAAATTGCATCGAGGTTGATGTACACACGACGTAGTTTTTGTCGTAATGGAAATGACAGTTTGCTCCACCTCGTCAAAAAATGGATGAATGTTTGGTGTTTTTTTGATGATTTCAAATGGGTGTTTTGCAATGTTTTGTGATTTTTTGCATCGATAGATGGATGAATTTACATTGATTTTGTGACGAACATCGCCAAAATTTTCCGTGGCACTGACCGACGATGTTGGGCTGTGGTTTCAACATATAAAAATTGGTCGTTAAAGCGACGAAAATCCAATGAAAAAATTTAAATCAGTGTTTCATTAGTAAGTTGAAAATATTTTATCAATATGTCACCAAACATTCATTGGAATTTGTAGTCAAATATAGTAGTGGCTACCTCGAGAAGTGAGTGTCATGGAGGGGAACCAGTGGGGTCAAGCATCTAATCATCCGCTAAAAGTAGGCACAATTGGAGTAAAATCCAAGTGGGAATCCAATGAATATTGTCCTCCACATCCTTAAGTTGTACATGCTTGATGTGTTTTACCAATGTGTTTTCAAAGAAATTTCAAACAAAACATCACACAATGGAAGTGAAAACCTTGATTCAAAAAATCATCCATTTGAGTACGCAATTTCCATCATTCACAAGCTATAAATCCAAAAAAAATCATTGGTCAAAAGATTAGATCCTTGGAAATACTCAGATTCACAAATTCAAAGCCAAACAACCAAGCTGAAGTTGCAAAAACATTGAAATTTTCCAGAATAGCACATTCGTCCTCTATTCCAGTGCATACAGTTAGTTTTATAGCACATCTATACAGTCTTTTAGTGCATTGACCCTCTGTTTTAGCACGTATAGTCAATCTTATAGCACATCTGTGCAATATTCTAGCACATCCATACACTGTTTTGGAGCATCCATTGCTTTTTCCAGTGCATCCGAGTCATATTTTAGCACATCTGTGCAATATTTCAGCACATTTTCCCTTTGTTATAGTGCATACACTGCATACTTTGGTGCATTTACCCTCTGTTTCAACGCATCTAGTCAATCTTATAGCGCATTTGTGCATTCTTCCAGCACATCCATCCTTTGTTTTAGTGCATCTGTCAAATTTTTTAGCGCATCTTGGCTTTGTTTTAGAGCATCCATTTATGCAAAACCTGAGAGTTAAATTTATCCCTTGTCAAAATTCAGAGCTCTGTTTCAGAGTTCGAACCAAAATTCAAAATCTTTTACAATCCAGGATCATTTCTCAAGTACAATAGAGTCTAAACTTGTCAAAACTAACCTCTACAAGTGTAATCCTCCAATCTAAACCTAGATCTAAACATCTCAAAGTTCCTATATCATCAAACCTATCATATCTTTGGTTGTTAAGCCTGGTTTTGTCATCAAGATTTGTCATCCTTTCATCACGAAACGAAGCTATATAATCAAATCCAACTTAGTCTCATTAATAGAATTTGTCATTTTATTTGACTTAGTTGTAATCCTTGGCACTCTTCCAAACATAGATCAAAGTTTATTCAAAGTATAGCACTTGTGTGCCCGTCCAAACAAGGTTACAAAAACAAAAACTCAAGGAGAAATAACTTGAAACACAAAACATTGAAACTCCAACCATCGAAACTCAAAACAGTGAAACTTGAAACACCATGGCTGAGGCTGAAGAGAATCCTTTCCATGGAATCCACAACAATGAAGGGGAAGAAATAATTGAGGAATAAATTCAAAATGTTGAACAAGATCCCAATTTCCAAAAATGCCTAGAAAATATTTTCAAAATAAACAGGGAAAAATACTTACTGATGCTAGCTAAACAAGGTGTCAAATATCCTAATGAATTTGATGTCAACCAATTAAAAGCAACCCCCAAAAACCCTGAAAATGATTTAGAACAAGTGGTTTCCTTGACTCATGAAGTGAAGAACCTCCAACAACAAATGCTTGACATGCAGAGAGAACTTCAAAACGATACTTGATCCAAGACATTTGTCCATATCTTTTTGATCAAGATATCCACATAATTCCTTTCCCCAAACATTGTGAATTCCCTAAGTATGAAAAATACAACAGTAAAACAGATCCAATTGATCATGTGAGGGAATTTAGAACCACGAGTCTTGAATTTGCATATGAGGAAACTTACTTGATGCAATCATTTCTACACAACTTAGGGGGACAATGCCTTGAATGGTTTTCCAAACTTGCACCACCAATGAAAACCTTTGAAGAATTAATCAACAAATTCATCACCCAATATTCTTACAACATCCAACATGACATAACGATGAAAGACCTTTGCAACTTGAAACAGAAAAAGGGTGAGTTCTTCCTCATTTTTCTACAAAAATGGAGAAGGTTATTTGCAAGATATTCTCATCCTGTGCCTGAAAAGGAAAAGATAGAAATCTTCATCGATAACCTAAATGAAAAGATGAGTTATAGATTGGAATTGCAATGTCCGCCTACATTTGAAAAATTGATTGAAAATGGCATCAAGATTGAAGAAGCTTTGGTCAAAAGATGAGTTATCAAAATTTATAATGACAACAACCCATCAAACTCCTCCAACAATTACACCAATAGTGAGGAACCAAAGTTTTTGGCAATGAAACAAGAATGTGGGTAACAACGATGGTGCAGTTAAAAACCAAAATGCAAAACCTGTATTAGACTTAACAACAATTGCCACCAAAACTAATCAGAACAACAATCCACCCAACACCCAAAACAACAATCAGAATGTCAACCAAAGTAACAATCAGGGTAATGCTAGATCTAGAACACCATCATATCGAACTTCCTCAAATCAAAGAAGGCTCACACCTTTAAGACAATCATTAGAATCTACATTGAATGAGATTCTCATAGCTAAGGTCATAACACTACAAGAACCAAGAAATTGGGAACCACAAGTCAAACCTCCATGGTGGAATGATGCTCATTATTGTGAGTTTCACATAAATAAAGGACACAAAACCAGTGATTGCATGCAATTGAAACACTTGATACAAGACTTGATTGACAACAAGACCATATTTGTCGATGGAATCCAAACAAACAATGATCATGGAGAATTTAAGAACCCTCTACCAAACTATGAAAAGAGGGAGTCCTCGTCAGCGGACACCAAAGGAAAAAAATGTGAATTACGTTTATGACACCACCATTCTTCACATTGAGATGGTTGATTATCACACCATTCAACATGAACATAACATTGCTACAACTGAAAGTCATCATCATGATATCGACACCATCCCACATCAAATCAATAACCTTGTACGAATCAATTTGATCACAAACGTCCATGCAAGTAACAATCAAATCTATGTTATCAAAATCAGAGAAGAACAAAACAATTCACCAATCAATGCGATCCCAAGAGGACAAGCCAAGGTAACATTGAAATGAGCTACCCCTTCCATGTCCAAAACAACTATTTCTGTTCCTACAACCCAATATAACATAGTTGATCAATTTATAAAGATACCCGCTCAAATATCCATATTAGAGCTTCTCAAGATTTCACCCGCTCACAAGGAAATCTTAGAACAGGCTCTAATCGCCACCATGATACCGAACAATCTAGAGGTTTTCCAATTTAAAACTATGGTGGGCCATTTGACCATGCCACACTACTTATCATTTTTTGAGCATGATGATGTATCCATCAACCATCCACAAAATGCTTCCCTCCACATTGAATTCCTAATCCACAAACACCACGTCAAATGTGATTTAATAGATGGAGGAACTGGCCTGAATATCTATACTCTGAAACTTATCCGAGCACTTGGGTATTCTGAAAATGCTATAGATGCCATGAGAAAATCACAACCAAAGCCTATGATGATGAAGAGAGATCCTCCCAAGGACTAATTGTACTACCCATTCAAGTGGGACCGATTGTGAAAGAAATAATTTTCCAAGTGTTGGATAAAGAATCAACATACAACATACTCTTGGGACATCCTTGGATACATGAGATGCAGAAAATACCATCAACATATCATTAGTGTTTTAAGTTCCCTTTCAATGGGAAAGAAATCACGATCTCGGCTGATTTCAAGAACTCCTAGTATTGCAACACCCTCAAAACCACACAAAACACTTTTGTGCCACACAACAGGGAGTCTCCAACACCTAGCTCATCAAACAATGAGAGACAACCAAATTCCATGTCAAAATGGGTTGAGAAAAAGGACTAGTCAAAATACAAAGGTGTTGGTGAGTCTACTCCATCAAATCATGAATTTCAACTCAATGCCTTATCAAAATAGGTTGAAAAGATCCAATTAAAAGACAAAGGCATGGGGGGATACTCATTTGAGAAATCATTGTATCTTTCATAGTTGATGCCTTCTCCCAAGTTGTATGGACAACCATCCAAATCAAGACAAAAATCATCATAACCAACCACAATCTTTGATGGCACCTTAGTAGATGAATCAGACAACAAGGAGGTTTTAAATTGGTTATAAAAAGACGAAGAATCTTCACAAGCATCAACCTCACATATATAGAAAAAACAGTATGGAAAAGGCAAGACAAGCTTGGAAAAAATGGGATATGAGGGAAAAGGTCCTATTGGTAAAAGAAAGGAAGGAATCATCGAACCTATACAACCTATTACAATGCAAGCCAAGGATAAAATAGGACTAGGGTACATAGAAGAATCCAAAGAAGAAACCAGACAACAAGTTGTCGAGAGAATTATTCAATTGAGATAGTTCTGATACAAATTCTAATGAATATGAATGGGATTTCCTCTTCAAAGAGTCTTGCCATGATAAGGAAATTGACGTGATTCAAAAGTATACACCAATGTGTATGGAGGGAAAAATCTTGAGTTCCTGACCACTTGAAATTGGATCACTAAATATCAATGACTCAAGTGAAGACGATCATTCTTCGAGCGAGATAGATACTTCAGAAGAGAGTAACATCTTATACCTCAATATTTCCATTAGAAGCTTTGATGGCATTGCTCTTATGACACTTACCCCTATTGACCTTAGTCAATCTGATGATACCTTACCTCAGTACATCCTGAACTGATTGACTGAGACCAAAATGAGTTGCTTGACTTGCCTACCTTTTTAAATGATGATTCCATCGTAAACTTCCTCTATTTTGACAACCCTGAAACATGTTCCATCATCAAAACTCATAACGGAGCTTCTGATGATGGGAGTGCCAAGTCTTCTAGCTAAAAAATAAATATCCAAAGCAGATCTAATGGTGAAAACCTTTCAATGGAACTATTAGATTGAGAAAAACTAAAAACAAAGAGCGTATCTCAAGGTGAAAACCTCTCCAAGGCACCAAGAGATGGAAGATTTGACACTCTCCTTGAACACTACCAGGAGAGATCTTCAGTGCTGATTGAACCGACATAGTCTATCAATGTTGGCACATATGAGACAGTGAAGACCTTGCACCTCGCATCATCTATGACGAAAGAGGAAAAACCTACTTTCACCAAGTTCTTTGAGGAAAGGCAAGTCAAATTTGCATGGTCCTACACTGACATGCTAGGTATAGATCCAGAGCTCATAATGCATCACTTATCACTGCCACCTGGAATCAAACCAGTAAAGAAAAATTTGAGAAAAATGTATCCCCATATCGCCCTCTTAGTAAAAGATGAATTGAAGAAGCTACTAGATGTGGGATTTATCAGACCTATTGACTATGTTGAGTGGATATCAAACATCGTGCCTGTTTTAAAACCAGATAAGAGCATTAGGATATGCACATATTTAAGGGATCTCAATATGGATTGCCCAAAAGATGATTTTCCCCTACCTAACATTGACATCATCATAGACTTGACTACTAGGAATGAAATGTTATCTCTTATGGATGGCTTTTATGGTTACAATTTGATAAAGATAGTGCCTGAAGATCAAGATAAAACAACCTTCACATGTCCTTGGGGTAATTTTTGCTGGAATGTAATGCCTTTTGGGTTGAAAAATGTTGGAGCAACATATCAGAGAGGAATGACCACCATCTTCCATGACATGATGCACACATTTATGGAGGACTATGTTGATGACCTATTGGAAAAATCATATACCAGAGGACACCTGAATTTTTTTGAAAATATCTTCACCATACTAGAGAAATTCAACGTGAGACTAAATCCCAAGAAATGTGTGTTTGATGTAACATCAGCCAAACTCTTGGGATACATTGTGTCAGCCAAAGGAATTGAGGTGGATCCTGCAAAAGTAAAATCCATCATGGAAATGCCTCCTAAAAACATCAGCCAACTCAGATCATTGCAAGGGAGATTCCAATCCATCCAGAGGTTCATTGCACAACTGGCTAACAAGACTCCTCCCTTATATCACTTGCTCCACAAGAATATCACTTTCAAATGGGATGAAAAGTGTGAAGCAACCTTCAATCAACTCAAAAAATATCTGATGTCACCACCAATAATAATACCACCACTGCAACAACTGAGATATCTTTGGGAGCTTTATTGGCACAAGAAGATTTTGTAGGAAAGGAAATGGCAATCTATTATATCAGCAAGACCTTGAATGGTTATGAGATCAATTACACATTTATTGAGAAAGATTTTCTAGTGGTAGTATTTTCTACCCAACAACTCAGACATTACATGCTGACTCACACCATAAAAATTATTGCTAAAATTGATCCATTAAAGTACCTACTCAGCAAAGCTGCCCTAACAGGAAGATTAGCCAAGTGGGTCATGATATTAAGTGAGTTTGATAGCCAATATGTATACTAAAAAATCAATCAAGGTCCAAGCCATAGCTGATCAACTAGCCAAGGCACCATTACCAGATGATCACCCCATGAGAATTGAATTTCTAGATACTGATGTCCTAACGATATCTACACAACAATGGATGTATTTTGATGGCTCTTACACTCAACACGGATTAGGCACATGAGTCCTATTTATCTCAACTCAAGGACATACCATTCCCAACTCCTACAAGCCGATGTTTCCTTGCACCGACAACATATCAAAATACGAAGCATTGATCATTGGAATCAAAGTAGTAGTTGAAGGGAAGATCACAAAATTGCATGTCTATGGTGATTCACAACTATTCATTAACCAGGTGAACGATGATTACCAAACAAAAGATGACAAACTGATGCCCTATAAAAGAATGGTTGATGACCTCAAAAAGTACTTTGTGGAGATAAAGTTTGAGTAGATTCCTAGAGGTGACAATAAAGTTGCAGATGCCATGGCTACCATTGCTTCTCTCTTGCAAATACTTGAAAAGTGAGCCCGTTATGAGTTCATGGTGGAAGAAGTATTTGACCCTACCTACAATAACCTTGAATCACAAATCATCTACCATTTAGCTGAGGCCAATGCTTCCATCTACGTGAAAATTCACACTTATCTCAAAGACAATACCCTCCCACCCGATTTGTCCCAGAACCAGAATTGAAACCTTATACGACAAGGAGCTCACCACACCTTAATAGCTAACGTGCTTTATCGACGAGGTCTTGATGGTACTATCCTTCGGTGTCTAGAACACAATGAAACTAAAACCACTTTACATGAGGTCCATGGTAGTATCTGTGGTACACATTCAAGTGGTTTAACTTTAGCTAAGAAACTCCTACGTTTGGGGTATTACTGGCCGAATATGGAGAAGGAGTCATTTCAATATGTCAAGAGGTGCTAGAAATTTCAAATCCATGAAAACCTGATACATACACCAACACAAGAGTTGCAACCTTTCACATCAACATGGCCTTTTTGTTAGTGGAGATTATATCTCATAGGAAAAATACACCCATCCTCATCCAACAGACACAAGTTTATCATCACAGCCATGAAGCGGTTCCCCTAACCACCATCATAGGAAAGAAAATCTCATCATTCATCTTGAACTATATCATCTGTCGGTATGGCATTCCTCAATCCATTATCATGAACAACGACAAACCCTTCAAGAATCAGGATGTCCAAGAACTCTGTGAGAGGTTCCATATACAACATTGGTTTTCTACACCATACTATCCCCAAGGAAATGGCCAAGCAGAGGCCTCAAATAAAACTATCATGAAAATCTTGAAGAAAACTGTCAATGAGGCTGGATGTGACTGGCACATTCAACTGAACCCTGCTTTGTGGGCCTACAAAACCAGTATCTGCACCCTGACAGGAGCAACACCCTATTCTTTGGTCTATGGATCAAAGGCCATTCTAGCTATTGAGGTTGAACTACCATCACTCTGTGTGTCACTCAATGGGATCATTTCAGATGAGGATTATAGAGTGTCTAGGTTGCAAGAGTTAGAATTGTTGAATGAACATCGTCAACAAGTAGTGGATCACCTGAAGGCCTATCAATGGAGGATGTCTAGAAGTTACAATCATAGGGTAAAGCCTAGAACATTTTAGGTTGGTGATTTAGTCCTGAAAGAAAATCCCCACAATCAACAAGACAGAGAGAAGAAAGGGAAATTTGAACCAAACTAGCTAGGTTCCTTTGTCATTGCATCAGTCTTCGGATCAGGAGCATATCAGTTGTCCACACCGGAAGGGGATTTGTTTGATGAACCCCTCAATAGCCTACATCTCAAGAAATTCTACACCTAAATCATCTAGTGCATCAGAAAAAGTCTTGAAAAATGCAAAAACATTAGAAAATGTCCTAAAAAATGGTTGCCTTGATGAAAACCTAGCAAATAGGCATCTTGGTAACAACAAAAAAAATGAAAAATACAAAAAAAAGAGTGAAAAATAAAAAAAATTGAAAAAGTGCAATAAAAATAAGTAGTGAAAACCTAGCAAACAGGCGCTATTTGTGATGGGTTAGCTTTTCCATCTATTTGAACATGCCGACCATTAACTTTTTCCATCAATCTTCCTATCATCAGAAAGCTTCATGTACATATCCCGGTATTGTGGTCGTGTCTCACCCTAGACTAGGGGAAAAATCCTGAACTCACTGGGGGAAAATACACTTTGAGCTTAAACCAACAGACAAAACAACACTAGGACAAACACAAAAAATAAAAAGATCATAGTGCAACCCAACATTGAACATCAATCACCATCAGTAACACATCAACCATCCAAAATCAAACAACCGAATCAATCAAATCAAAACAAACCTCAAATGGATGATGTTCCTTCTGATTCGTGGCTTTATCACTATGGCATGAATGTTTAAACTGTTGAACTTTGATTTTTTCTATCATATATCTGGAGCACCTTGATGATGTATCACACTAGAGGAGCCAAGAAGGACTATGAGTTTTCTTTGTTTGTTGTCTGTGAGTTGATCACTACTACTGTGCAAATTGTTGCGAGACGTGCTCTACAAAGTAGCATTGATGACATTCTAAATTTGCATAGGAAAATGATTAACTCTTGCTTGTTTACACGGGTAATTCTCAGGTCATCTCAGTTTAATTATACCTAGATGCTTGTGTTAACTTGCAATATCAAACATCATGAAAGTAGTACTCAGGTCATCATGGTCTAAAATATGCCATCGATGCTTGTACTCACTTTCAACATTTTAAAGGCTCAATGATGATAAAAAGCATGAAAAATCAGCTATTACAATGACAACATTTAAATGTTAGGACTGCATGGTTAAGTTAGATTGCATTCATGTTAGTTTGCATCTATATTTAGGGGTTTTCCAAAGTTGTAACAATTTCACAATGATGTTATCTCTCTTATCAATGGATTGAGTACACTTGACATTAAATAAAAACACATCATTTTCATATAGTTGCACATCAGTTGCATCATCATTTTCATTCATCAATCCATGCATCACATCATTATATTTGCATTAGAAAATACAAAAAGAAGTGCATTTCATCTCACTTGCATGATCCAAATCATTTCATCAACTATTAATGGATTAAGAAATTGGTCCATTAAGATGATTGAAAGACATGTCCAACAGAGTAAGAACAAAAACATCTTTATTTTAATAGGGGAATAATTGAACTTGATGCATCACTAAAATAATTTATTCCTTTAATAAAATGGATCTTGGATTCACATAAGATGATTGAAAGACATGTCCAACAGAGTAAGATTTCCAAGAAGAAAAAGTTGTTGAAAAACATGATTGATTAACAAGGATATAATGCCCTTGTTATGAACATCTAAAACCAGTAGTGAAGATGAATTTGTTATTGCTCAAATCCAAAACTGAGAAAGGAATAATTGGATCATAGCATGCACTTCATACATCATTTTCATAATAAAATCCATCTCACATAGAATAAAACATCATCCATTAAGCATATAGAATCATTAATCATACATTATCATATCATCATTGCATACATTCCATAATCATCATTACATCATCTAATCATTACATAAGCATCATGATCATCATGATCATCATCACATATAGACATCACATAAACACATAGAAATATGCATCATCAGGTGGTCATTTCATACATCATTCATTCATCCATTGCATCATTTATTTGCATTAGAAAATTACAATAACATAAAATGCATCATATTTCATTGACATCATAGGATCCATCACATACAACATATAAAAGATCATAGAATCATAACACATTAGTTACATCCTCATTTTCATCCATAACATATCATATCATCATATCATAGGGCATGACATAGCATCATAAAATAGAAAATGCATCCATCATAATCATCATGATCATCATGATCATATAAACATCATATAGACACATAGATCATAATCATTGTCACATATCATATAACCTCAAAATCATAATGTCAAAGTGTACAAGGATATCCAAAGGTATAAAGAGATACATCAATATAAAAATGGCAGTGCATCATAAAGTTTGAAAACAACAGGTACATCATCGATATCTCATATACATAGTGTATACATCATGTCCAAAGTACATCAAAAAATCATAAACTGGAGCTATGTCATGCTCCCCCTAGACGGTGCTGGTATCATAGGACTAGTACCATCCCCTGCACCAGATGGACCCAGACCAGGATCTCTCCGATCTCCAGGTAGTGGCTACGTAACACCCATGCTAATGGTACGAGACCAATACCTGCCAAATC
>VDFB02192134.1:0-11308 GCA_007258455.2 Sequoia sempervirens
TGATATGAAATTGAAATGATCTAATGATATAAAACCTACGAAAAGTAACTTGTTTGAAAACACAACGTGATATGCAGAAAAGTAAAATAGATGCAATAAATGATAAAATAAAGATGTAGAAAATGAAATTTGCACCTAGAAACTGATGAGGAGAAGACTACAGATTGTAAAGGTCACTGAAATTTTGGAAATTATAATTTTTGAGACAACTGGGACACTTACGCTAGTTTGGGCGACTTAGTCCCAAACCAGGGAAACTACCCAGAAAGTTGTTGCTACCAAAAAGGTGTCTAATTTTGTAAAAAAATTGAAAAAAAAATGAAGTGGGACTAAGTCACCACTATGGGTGACTTAGTCCACTGTGTATTTTCTACAAATCTGAAAGTGGAAACGACCCACAACCAACACTCTGCTTTTTGATGGAAATCTGGATCTCAATCTTTGGAAAACCCCACAAAACATGAGATAATTTGGTTTCTAATGGGGGTTTTCCTTGGTCAAACCCCTGGTTGTTATTTAAACTTTGTGGAAGATAAAATCTACATAAAAAACCTAGTCTTAAGTGTGTCTAAGACTAAGAGAAGCTGAAAATGAGATAAGACCCTATTCTAATGTGCTAGAATGAGGTGATTAAATGGCACTTGAATGCTGCAATACTTCAATGCAAGAAACCATAAAACACTTCAAATGAATGTAAATGATATGTAAAATATAATGCAAACCTTGATCTAAAGATAAGAAGAACATGGAAGATGGAATCACTTTGAAAACAAGTCATTAGGCGTGATTTGATGGCTAGTTGCATCTCTTCAACCTAGATTTCTCCATGATTGACCATAGGAATCCATGATCAGTCCTTTGCAATGTGAGATATTGAACAAAAAGTGAGCTTGAAGACCTACAAAAAACCCTAGTTTACTTCCCTAAAGCTTCAACTTTGTTGCAAAATGTTATTGAATCTTCTTCGGTAAGACACTTTTTCTCTTCAATTTTGATTTTTTCTTTGTAAAAATGACTAGGAGATGTGAAAAATGACTTAAAATGTGTATTTATAACCATCAACACCTAATTCTCTCATTATTTAGACATAGGAGGTAGACATCCATTGAAAAATTAAATTGAATTAATGAAATTGTCGTTGAAAAGTGGAAAATTACCCCAAAAGGGACTAAGTCACCACCTTGGGTGACTTAGTCCCACTAGGGATATTTTTGATGGGTTTCACAAAGTTTGAGTGGTTTAAATGATATTTGTTAGGATTAAGTGGTTTCATGGGTGAATTAGGCCTCAAAGTCCAAAATCATGAGTATTAGGGGCCTATAAATTCAATTTTAAGAGGTGATTGATGGAAGGTGCCTAAATTAGGACCTAATTTGACCACAAAATTATTTGTTTCTTCAAGATTATACAATTTTTGGTAATACATCATGCAACAATTCTAGCTCATTTAACTTAAACATTAGGTAATCTTCACCTTCAATCAGGTACTGCAATGAAACCCTTAGTGATGAGAGCTCAGCCTCAATGGGTAAGATGGATTTAGTTCCATAGAAAACTTAGAATATGGAGTGGAACTAGTCAATGTTTTGATACTTGTTTCATATATCCATAAGGTGGGATTTAGTTACAAGTGACAATCCTAGCTATCGTCATTAAGAATATTTTTCAAGATTTTCAAGATAGTCTTGTTAGATGCTTTAGCTTGACCATTTCCTTGAGGGTATTAGGGTGTGTAAAATTAGTGTTGAATATGAAATTAGTTGCAAAGTTCTTAGACATATTTATTTTTGAAGGGTGTTCCATTTTCTATAATAATGGCTTGAGGAACACAATATCAACATATTAGGTAGTTGAGGGTAAACTTGGATATTTTCTTACCCTCCCTTAAAATTTTAGTTTAATTTATACACTAATATTTTAAGGAGATAATGAAGATTTAAAGGATCCCTTATAAAGGGATACACCTTACAAGAGGCTAACTATCCTTTGGCCCCCAAGTGTAAGGGAAAAAGTGAGCCTATATAGATTGTGTTGCATTGGTCCTTAGTGATAAGATATGATTATATAAAATATCTTGTGCCACCACATATGGTAATTGAGTATTTAATGATTCTACAACTACCACACAACAAGGAGAAAATTAATAACTATTTAATTTATCGTCTTATCATATTCATATTTACAAAGATCCATGTCATCTAATATCTTCTTTAAATTAAGGTATTCATTAGTAGCATGAAAAAATAATCTATGATACACACAAAAGGATGATTTTTTTTCTTGTGTTGAATATATCTTCTTTCTTGCATAGGAGGTAGTTTAATGAATTCTAATTGTAAAATTGTTTGTAAGGTACATTCATTTTCGAATAATAGATGTGGAGTAGGTAAGATACCTTTTCCAATAGGTCCATGAGGTTTATGTGGTTTGGAGGATGGTGTAACTATTTTGTGTAAAGGTGGAGGACCTTGATAACCAATTCATTTTTTAAAGATGTTATTTATTCCAAAAGGGTCAGAATTTCATGTTCATTCTGTATATCACAACCTTGTTTAGTAAGAATCATAAAAACTTTACCATAACACTTTTCTAAGCTAATGAGTGTATATCTCGCCTTATTTTCACAGGATGGAGGATCATTCATGGGCTCATCTTTAGCAGTGTTTGTAAGGGATCTCATTTGTAAAGATCGAGGTATGAATTGTAAGGTACTCTCTATGTCATAGAAAAATGGCCCCTTGTCATTTTCATGGCCTTTTAGGTCTTTTTTATGGTGTTGGAACTATGTTGCTTTGATTTTATGTTGTAACATGGCTTGAACATGCTTATTTAGGTACTAAAACTCAAAGAACGACGTCTTGTGAAATGTTGTGAAGTGTTGTAAGACATTTCTACATTGTTCTAGACTCTATTAATTATAATTCACCTAGAAAATAACCTTTTAATTCATCAACAAGCCCTATTTTGAAGTGTTGTAAAGTCTTGTAACAAGCTTTCATGCTTTTCTAGGCACATCTTCACTATTTATCCATTTTTCATGCTTTATTTGACCCCTTTATGCTCTCATATGCTTAATTAAGTGTATTTTTTAGTATTATCCTGACATTTACAACATTAAATACAACATATTTCCTGACACTTGTTTTTAGGTCCTAGGTGGGACCCATTTGCCATGGGTGGCGAATGATAGGAGTCTATTTAAATTCAAAATATTTTAAATTTCCTCTTGGTATTTTATTCCTAAAACACTTGATGTCAGCCTATGATAAGGTATGAACTGAACAACTAAGGCACAAGTGTGTATAAATAAGTGATTTTCATCTCATTATAACCCCCTTTCATCAAGTTTACTTATCCACCTATTCACTCAAGTATTTAAGCATTTTATAGCACATCCTTTCACAAGAACTATTCAAGCACTTTGAAGAAACCATTCACATTACTTTAGAATTGCATCATCAAGGGGTTTTGGTAAGTGTATACACCTAAAAATGGATGCATCATGATGCAGTAATTAATTAAATATTTTTACTATTTAATTAAATCTCTGAGTTCAATCTACGTATAAATAAATCCAAATAATTTATTTATATTGATCATTCTTTCATTTCGATTAAATAAATAAGTTTATTTAATCATCTTTTCTTATTCATTTCTCAATTAATTAAAATAAGCAGTACGATTTATTTATATTAATTATCATTTAATCTTGGCTTGAATATTTTTATTCAAATAAAAGATTAAGTATCTTAATATTCTTCACAATGTTCATTCCCCATTAAATATAAATGTTAATTAAATTCTTCTAATACATTCACAATTAAATGTTTAAAATATTTAATTAATTCTTCTAAAGTCACATCATAATTAAATATTCCAAAATATTTAATTAAATCCTTCTATAGTCCACAAAATCAAAATCAAACTCACATATAAATGAAATTAAATAAAATTTCTTTATTTAATTAATTTGGGGGATTATCTTCAACAGCGAGTGAAACAAACTTCCCAAAACAGAAAAAATAATTTGTACATTTCTTTGTGCAAAACTTCTTCCGATTGGGTTAAAGACAAGGCTCCATTCTTCTCTCCAACCTCCCAACATTTTCCATCTTCCTCTCAACCTCTCCATCTCTCACCATTCAAATCTACGAGACAATCTCACTTAGCCATTCAGTCTTTGCGACCCGGGATTTTGCACACCCAAAAGCTATAAAAGGACTGTCGAGTCTTTGAAATCACAAAGAAGCTTTCATACAGGAAAACTATAGCCAATTTGCAATAGCATAGCCTTCTAGTATTCATAGCATTCTAGCATCATAGCATAGCATAGAATCATTCCATATCATGGCCTATTCACTTCATATCATAGCATCCATAATCCACATCCCCTGTGCATAATCTATAGCCCCTGTGCATATCTGTATCAACATTTTCACTCCATTAGCATATAGGATAGAAAAGCACTTTCCTTTGCATACTCATTCTACAGGTTGCCATTCGAAGAAGCTTTGCTTACACAATCTGAGAGCAAAAGCTTCAAACAAATCCCTGGAGATAGAGGAAGATGGAATGGCTCTAAAGAAGCTCTATTTGTTTCCTTTGAATTCAATTTATTTAGCTTTCTTCAGTTTAATGTTTCATTTGTGTGTTTTTATTGTTTTACTTTGATACTAACATATTTCATGCTATCACACATTTTGGCTGCGGTAAGAATCTTGCCCTATTTAACACTTTTGTAGGTTTTGACGGGTTACAACTAAAAATAGTGTATTAGTGCATTAAATAATGCTTCATCCACGATTCACACCCGGTTGGTGACTCATCCTGTAGTGCGTGACTCGTGTAGTGCTGTGACCCATCTATAAGCCCTTGATCCATCTTGTAGTGCCCATAACAAAATCCTGGCAGTATGATGATCCATCACGCAGCATCCATAATAAAATCCTGCCGGTGCCCATAACAGATCTGTAAGCCCATGATAGATTATCGGTGCCCATAAACTCTATTTTAGTGCCCTTGATGTCTATTTTAGCAATTGTAATCTGTAACTTAAATATGATTTAATTGGATCCGACACAACCACAGACAGTAAGAACTTTAAAAGAATGAAGCAATCCTAGGATAGTCACATAATTCAAAATTAAGTAATCCTAGGATAGTCACATAATTCAAAATCAAGCAATCCTAGGATAGTCACTTCATTTTCTATTTTGGGCTAAAAATAACTCCATGTCTTTGTGAAACAACATCTTCACCTAGCATAGCAAATTGTTTATTTGGGATTAAAATTGAACTCTTGTTTGCTTTGCTTTAAACGGTGATAGGCCTATGCTCTCCCCTTAACTGGGTGATAAAAATGCCAAACTCATCTATTTCATTTCATGCAATTTTAAGTTTTTATAATACCTTTTAGAGAGCCTGCTCTTGTGGGAAAAAGTACTCACCCAAGAGGAACGACTCAAGTGGGTTCAAGCCAAAGCCAGGCTATTCCACCCCACTATAAAATTTAAAGCAAAATTGGGGAAACCCTCTTTTGACAGTAGTGTGCATTGATAACCATCCCCAAAGCCTTTGTTCTAAAGGTAGGGAGGTCTCTTGAGGGAGTATATCATTTGCCGCACCGAACGGAAACCCTTACTACGAACTTAGTGTAGTATCCAACTGAAGTCAGTTTCCGAACATCATAATAATCACAGTGCAGGGGAGGGAAGAATCTACCCCAAGATACTCACCATATAACTGCTAAGGACCATTTGCTCAGGGGATCCGGTATCCGCCAATGTCACTTTAAGAATGCAGCACCTAGAAAGACAAAAACACGAGACTTACTTTTGGGGGGTGACTTGCGAACATTAGTCGTAGTTCAAGATGTGGGTTGTTGATTAGTATGATATTCGCAGTGCTAAAGAGTGAGTCTATTTGAACTATTTATCTGTGTGTGAAACTTGTGAGAAAGCAATCATTATTAATTCAATAAAGATCATCAAAACACACAATTACATTGATTACACTTATCATTTTTTGAGACCAGGATCAAATCTCAAAGTGCATCTTTTCAAACAAGTTTTGATTATTGATTCAACTTCCCCAATAGGATTCTGATATCCTTTCATCTTGGAAGCCACAATCAAGAGTTAGAAACATAATTTGATCATATCATAAGATTTTCATCTTATCAGATCAAGACATCATCATTTTTGCACTTATAAAACTATGATCTAAGTCTAGAAGAACATTTCAAAAGCATATGCCTATTGTCCACTTTACAACATGGGTGATAGGGAAGAAAATCCTTTTCATAGGTTTCGTACTGGGAATAGTTCAAATGATGAAATAACCGATGAAATGATTCAAGAAGTTGAATAGGATCCATAGTTTCACATAATTTTGGACAAGATCTTAGAGTGAGATAAAGAAGGCTACTTTATTTTTTTAGCAAACCTAGGTGCCAAATTTCCCTCTAACTACAATATGGAGAAAATTAAGGAAGATCCTGAAAAGACTAAAACTCCATTAAATGATCTTAGTAGTCTTCCCCAACAAACAAGAGCACTCCAAAGGCAAATCAAGGAAATACAAGGGGGCACAACTATGAAGTCCTTTGACAGAAATATGAATGTAACCTCTTCTCCTCCAAAAGCAACATCATCCAAATTCAATGTTTTTGAATTTTTGCAAAGGTTAACTGAGAAGCCCAAATCTAAGCCATCAAATAAAATTGACCAATCCTGTCATGTCATTCATTTATCTTCATCCTCCATAATTCAAAATGAACCTCATGATTCTTTCACCCAAGATAATGATTCCATTCAATCACCTTCTTCTATCATATCCTCTACATCTCATGATTCATTTCAATCTACACATCTCGATCAAAACATTCTACAAACCCTTCCTATCTTTGATCAAGATCCCATCTCTCAAGAACCATATGATGATCCCCTCCTTTCATTATTCACCCATGGTAATCCTCTTCCATCTCAAGAACAAAATGTTCTTCCAAGTTCTCCTTCCACATCATCTAATCAATCCATACCATACCATGATTCTATTGCATCACAAGAGCATGATAGTTCTTTCATCCTATCTAATGATGTCTTACCAATTGATGATCAAGATATGATTTCTACAAAATTTCATGATTCCCTTCCTCATCAAGATAAATATATGCTTCCATTCAAGGATACCCTTTCATCCCATGAAGATGATTATCCTTCTCATGATCAAGATATGTCTTTCATACCACTTCATAATCCTTTTCCAAGTCAAGATCAAAACACCCCATCATCCCCATGCCAAGAGCCTATCACACCTATTCAAGTTATCCATGAACCCCACACCTATAAATTGGGATCCTCCACCTTTATCCATTCTAGTTTACTTCCAAAACCTATCCTCTCATCCATATCATATCCTCCTCACAATGGACTCACATCTTGTTTCACAAACAATACATATCCAATTGGTAAACGAATGTGTGAAATTATGAATTACAAAGGAAAAGGTTGAGGCCTTCATGAGCAAGGTATCCTAGAACCCCTTTCTGTCCAAGCACATCCATATTCTCATGGCCTTGGTTATACACCTCATGCTCAACCTAGGTATCCTATTCCATCAAAAACTCCATCTATCCTAGGTCCTTATCCTAGTCCATCAAAAACTCCATCTATCCTAGGTCCTTATCCTAGTTCATCAAACCTTCCACCTATTCTTGGTCCTTATCATCCCAACCCTAGCTCATCAACCCTTCCATCCATATTAGGGTCCCACATTTCTCCATCTCCTATTCTTCAAGAACAACAAAGGCACACATCCTTGATCCACTTTCAAAATTCTTCCTTCATTAACTCATCCATCATACCTCCATATCGTTCATCTCAATACACTCCTTCCATTTCTTTTGGAAGCAATTTGGATGCCAAATGTCAAAAGCTTCAATATAAAACTCCACATGTATCAAAGGATCAACATGTTTCCTCGAAGAGTCATGCAAAAATAAAAGAAAAATTGATCCAAAAAATCTAAAGGCAATTTTCAAAGGCCACAAAGGCCCATCAAATCAAAGGCAATTTTCAAAGGTCACAAAGGCCCATCAAAGCAAAAAGGAAATTTTCAAAGACCGCAAAGGTCCATAAATCAAAAAGAAAAATGTCAAAGGTCACAAAGGTCCACAAAGAAAAATTCAAAGTCAAAAGTCATGTGGATTCCTAAAAGTCTCATAGAAGCAATAAACTCTAAATTGGCATCCAAATTTGCTAATCCAAAAGCTTCCTCCAATTTTCCATCTAATAACCTATCACCTTCCAAATCCATTTTTACTCCATCACTCCACCACCCTTCAAGGTGTGTGCCAATGTTGATCTTTCCAACCTTTCCATCTATCCATCAACAAGTCTTCCAACCTCCTATCCATTATCCAACATTCATCCCCCATCATTCTCCTTTAATCCAAACTTTGGCATAAGTCCTTAGATTCTTCCATCATTTAATTAATCTTCCAACATTTAGGAGTCTAATTCCCATTGCCATGATTTATTAGAGGGATATTTGGTTGTGAAACTTGATGTAAGTCCTTCCTCCATCTCCCTATTCTTCATTCATCTTATCATTCATGGTCATTATCCTTTCTATGCCCATTCATACATTTCCACCTTTGATCTTGACAAGGTTAAGGATCTTCTTGAACATCATACATCTTATCCTATTCACTTCATCAAATCTTCTATACCATATCCTTTGTCATGCATCTTCTCTTATATTGTGGGGAATCTTGTTTCTTCAATTGGTCATCACATTTCATCTTAAAAGTCACAATCATAAAATAAAAAATCACGAAAAAAAATCTAAAAAAATCAGAAAAGTTTTGAAAAAGTGCAATAAAAAAAAAGTGGTGAAAACTTGGCAAGCATTTCTTGTGATCCGAAATGGGCCCCTCTATCTATTAGCTTATGTCTTGCATTCACTTTCGGCATCATCCATCCATATCTATCATCTGTACATATCCATATCATATGGCAGGAATCTTTATGTTTCATCATGGCTAGATGAAATTTGTACATATCCTTAATCTTTAGGTTTTGTTTACACTGGGGGCAACAATATAGACTGAACAAGCAAGAGGGGCAATGAGCTTTTCGAACATCACAAACAGACACAAGACGGTTTGTCAAAACGCAATAAACATTGTCGTATCAAATCAATCACAACATGCTTATTCAATGCCAATTGAAATCAAGACAACATGATCCAAACAAACATCAAAAGAAGAACATAAATGTTGATAACCAAGTTGGATGATCTTAATTTGAATAATGTTTGAAATATTTTAGACAAGATCTGAATGGTTGTTTGATTTTTCTATCATATCTCTGGAGCAATTCAATGATGTACTGAAATAGAAAAGCAAGGAAGGAGTATGAATTTTCTTTGTCTGCTGTTTGCGAGGAAATCATTAGTACTATGCAAATTGGTCATGAGACATGCTCTACTATGTATCATTGATGACATTTCAGAATTTGTGTGGAAGCGGGTTAACTGTTGTCTATTTATGCAAGCGATACTCAAGTCATCTCGGTTCAATTATACCTAAATGCTTGTATTATCTTGCTATATCAAAAATCATGAAAGCAATACTCAGGTCATCACTGGTGCTAACATACCCTTTGATGCTTGTATTAACTTTCAACATTTCAATGCTCTATGATGACACAAAAAGGCACAAATAAGCTCTCTAAATGGCAATATTGTATGGATAACCTGCATGGTCAGTATAGATTGCATTCATGTTAGAATTTGCATTTTTCATTTATAAATTTTCCCAAAAGCTGGAAAAGTATACAATGTCTCAATAAATAAAAAATCAAAGCTGATCACATGAAAACATTATGAGGTGCTACCCCCAGATGTTGTTGGTCTCACACCACCTACTCCTACATCAAAAGATCAAATCATCAATAACATCAGCAAATCATACCATTATTCAAATCAAAATGGATCATCAAATCAATCAAATCAATCCAATCAAAATACATCATTTGACTATATGTTTTCAACAACCTTGAAAGCACATTTATCAAACTACGATTTGTTTTCAACAACTTTGAAAGCAAATTTATCAAAATCTTGTTTGTTTTTAACAACCTTAGAAGCAAACTTATCAACAACAATTTGTTTTTCATCATCATGAAAACAAATTTATCAAAATCCTGTTTATTTTTAACAACCTTAGAAGCAAACTTATCAACAAACAATTTGTTTTTCATCATCATGAAAACAAATTTATCAAAATCCTGTTTGTTTTTAACAACCTTAGAAGCAAACTTATCAGTCTTATTTGTTTTTAACAACTTTAAAAGCAAATTTATTAGCTACTATTTGTTTTCCAACAACCTTGGGAACAAATTTATCAAACAAACATCATCAAATCAGGGCATCACAAAACACAAACAATCAATACAAACTTGGGGCATTTTATCACATTATATCATTGCAGGGGCAATTTAAGTCATCAATTTTTCATCTCAGGTTTTTTCACGTCATTTTCTTCACCTCATCATTTTTGAACGATGAATCGACATCATAAAAAATTTAAAAATATATATATATAAATAAAAATTCACAAAAAACAAAATCTTATCGATTCATCGTTCGAGGGGGCATATACCTATCAACATTCGACAATCAGCATCTGGGGAAAATTTCAAAATTCTTTGAAGCAATGCGTAAAACACATCACTTCAAAGAGGGGCAAAATGTATACACCTGAAAATGGTCACATCACAATAGTCTGGTAATTAATTAAATATTTTTAATATTTAATTAAATTTTTGAATTCGATATGCATTATTCATTCTTTCATCTCGATTAAATAAATAAGTTTATTTAATCACTTTTCTTATCCATTTCTTAATTAATGAAATAAACATTACGATTTATTTATATTAATTATCATATAATCTTGACTTGAATATTTTATTCAAATTTAGATCATATATTCTTTTCTTCTAAAAATCCTCAACATTTATCCAAAATACCATTCACAATTAAATATTCCAAAATATTTAATTAATTATTCTAAAGTCTATTCACAAATTAAATATCCAAAATATTTAATTAAATCTTCTATAGTCCTAAAACCAAAAATTAAACTCACATAAATGAAATTAAATAAATTTATTTAATTAATTTGCATTATCTTCAACAACCGTGAAACAAACTGCCAAAACATAAAATTAAATTCCTCTGTTCATGTGCAAGCTTGTTCCCGTGGGTTGAAGACAGGCTTCCATTCTTCTCTCCAACCTCC